>WHYT01016154.1:204324-262427 GCA_009806455.1 Tetrax tetrax
TGTGGTCAGTCCATCACACGTTGCTTTACGCCGCTGCTTCATCGTCGGGGGAAGAACTCCTCACATTCCTCCCCTGCTCCAGCGTGGGGTCCCTCCCACGAGCTGCAGTCCTTCGTGAAACTGCTCCGGCGTGGGTCATCTCTTCCACGGGTGCAGCCCCTCCAGAACGGCTGCCCCAGCGGGGCCTCCACGGGCCACAGCCTCCTTGGGGCACCCGCCTGCCCCGGCGTGGGGTCCTCCCCGGGCTGCGGGGGGATCTCTGCTCCTCCGGGGGCTCCCCGGACTGCGGGGGGATCTCTTCTCCCCCTCCTTCTGCACTGACCTTGGTGCCTGCAGCCGTTCCTCTCACAGAAATCCTTCACACCAGGCTGGCAGACGCCTCTCAGTTCTCTTCACATCTCATCTCCTCTCCACCTCTCTCAGCCAGGCCAGGCAGAGTCGGGCCCAGTCACTGCCCGGCTGGAGGCCAGAGGGTGAGGGGTGCAAGGCCCACAAGGCTCGCGCCTCCCCTCTCTGCCCCCACTCAGCTGCTTCACATATTCTCTACTTTTTTTCCTGTTTTTCCCCTTCTTAAATACGTTATCGCAGAGGCGTTATCTGGGAACATTCTGCTACGAATTGGCTCGGCCTTGGCCAGCAGCGGGTCTGCCCAGCTGAGTCCACGGGACAAAGGGGAAACTTATAGCAGTTTCCTACAGAAGCCACCACCTTAAGCTCCCCCTCAGTAAACAAAACCAGAACAGCAATTTATGGAACAATTTAGAAAATTTGAAATTAAATTTCATATTTATGCTTGTCTCTTGTCTGTGGAATCTGAAATTTCATCTTAACATTGCTATTTATCCTTTTCAAAAAAATAATTGTCACAGATCTGGAGGACAAATGTCATACCACTCATCTTCTTGTTTAGTGAAACATTTTCATTTTCTACTTTGTGACCTAATTAAAGTTAAAGTCTGCAGCCTACCTGTAAACATCCTAGAATAAAGCTGACATTCAGGTACAAAGCAATCCAGCATATTCTCCATTTTTATCTCAGATTTCATTCTTGGTTTCTTTACAAATTGAATTTTAATTCACAGTTGGAATCTTCCCACTGGTCTGCTTTGGAAGCACAGAGCAGCATTTTCTGCTGGGAGAGCAGACTTTCTCTTCAACTTCGAGCTCTCCCAAGAGTCTGTTATTCATGCATCAAATCCCTTTTTCGAAGGGGAGAAAGATGACTACTCTTGTTGCATGGTGCTCAGTGTAGTCATCTGGAAATAGGGGAGAGAAGAGCTTGAGCTGAGAAATCAGTCTTGCAGTCCCAGACTGCTTGCAGTGGACGTTGGCATGAAAGCTTGTCCTCACTTCCCAGCTTGATATGTCTCGCAGGGCTCCCTAACTGTAGCCATCAAAAGTTTAGTGTGACGGGTCTGGCTCTTGATTGATTTGCTGTGTGGCGGGGCATTTCCCTTGCATTAGCATTACAGATTCCCTCCAACAACAGATGACGAGAACAGGTGTTTCTGAGATGAGAACCACCATCTGTTCCAGAGCATCCACCGCACTGTTACCGGGTGTGATCTGTGTAATGATCCCAGCAGCACGATTCCTGCCTTATCGTCATACATTTCCTGTAGATTGGATGTCTGGGTCTTCCCATCAGTCGTCTTTCCAAGGAAATTGCTTTCATAGAGCCCTTCCAGCCAGAAATGCATAAACTGTTTCTACTTGCAGTGTCTATATCAGGCTTTCTGGGCTGGAAACAGAATCACACGTTTCCGCAGTGGCACACAAACTGGCTCCAACCCTGCTGACTAACCGGGTGTGCAAGCAGAGCAGTGGAGGTTTATCAGGTGAAAGCCTTCTTATTTTTCAGAGGGATGGTCCCATTCACTCTGAAGTCACCAGGCTGCAGCTGGAGGAGTGTTGGGCACCACCCTGACATGTAAAAGTGACGCTTTTGTCAGGTGGGCTTTGGACAGTTGCTCCTTACACTGAGATGAAGTGTCTGTGTGAGCAGATGGATGAATGTGCCACTTCAGGCTCTGCTGGGAAGGTCTAGATCTAAATTTCAGCTTCTGTGTTCACTTAATTTATTCAGCAGTAGTTTCATAGAATCATAGAATGGTTAGGGTTGGAAGGGACGTTCAAAGGTCATCTAGTCCAACCCCCCTGCAAGAAGCACGATATTTCACGATATGAAAATTGTAAGCAAAAGAATACTTCTTTTTTAAACTACCTTTCTGTTTCTTCCTCCATTTCTTGCTCATCTGAACCCTAAAACAATATTTAGCAGCATTTTAAATTCCACAAATATTCTGCAGCTTCCTTCCAATGACACAATAACCACTGACCAGTTAATTACAGGGTGATGACTGCGCTGTGGTGCGGCTGGGTAATTACAAGGCATTTGTGGTTTATCACAGCAGGGTTATTCCTCTCCTCCGGACTGCAGTCCAGGTTGCCCTTTGGGATCTCCCAAAGTTAATTGCATGCTAGCCCACAGCAGCTTGCTAATACCCTATTGTTACGTGTCTGGAATCTTGAGGCCTACCAAATTGTTTTTATTGATACTGGACAAGCTAAATGACTGTGCAGCTTATGGAAAGTTTTCAGACTTTCTGTGCTTGGAGATCTCACGTATTGCCCAGCCCACGAGAGCATGGTGTCCTTTGTGCCCAGTGTCATGAGACTGTCCTGCATTGCTCCCTGCAGCCCCTGGGGGAAGCCTGGACCAGGGTGCTGCAGGTGTTGCTCTTGTCAATACATTTTATTATCAATAGTCTGTCTTGCTGGTCCTCAGATGTTAATTCTCCACTTTGCTTCAGGCCTTGGAGCATGCTCTGTGACCCAGATACCCCGCTGGGGGACCCCATTGTGTTCGGGGGGAATAACGCATGCGGTAACTAAGCATCTCAATGGCATTCTTAGGCAACCTGAAGTCCACGTGAGCACTGGTCCAGTTTTCACAGCTGTTTGCTGAGGCTTTTGTCCTTCTTAGTCATCCTGTAAATCTACAGTTCATTGAAAGCCATCTTGTCTGTAAGGTTATTTTAGATTAGCTGTTTTCATCTGTTCATCTTTTAAAACAGGTAAAATACATTTATAGATAAAAACAGTCACAAATTCACTGCAGATCAAGTATGTGTAGGACTTTGTCTTCTGTCCAATGATGAGAAAAAAATCCACCACAAACTTTGTGACAGTGGGTCCACAGAGCACCTGCCCTACTGGTAGCGCCTGAATCCAACTGAATTTTTTCTTTCAGTCCATTTCAGCTGAATCTCACCCTCTGGGGGACTCGAGTGTAAAGTCCATCCATCACTTGACTCTTCAGCAAGCCCTGCTTTGAACAGCGGAGCGGTACCAATCTGGGTGATGAGATCCAACCTGAATCCCACATAGATGTGCTGCAGCTGAGACAAAG
This sequence comes from Tetrax tetrax, assembly GCA_009806455.1. NCBI lineage: Eukaryota > Metazoa > Chordata > Aves > Otidiformes > Otididae > Tetrax > Tetrax tetrax. The sequence goes on from WHYT01016154.1 coordinate 207,737, forward strand.
AGCGTGAAAATGAAACATTTTTGTCATCTATTTCATGTATTTTCCCTGCTTTCCTTCCTCAATTCTCTCATGCTCACTGCCTTTCTCTGTTGGACAGCCTTCTGTCGTACATACAGTAGTTAGGTATTTGAATATTTCCAAACTGGTCCAGTTTCGTCTGGGATCAACACAAAAGAGCCTAGCTTAGCTTTTAGATATGAGAAATAACATAAATACTGCAAAGTAATGGATTAAGGAGGCTGGTAGATACTTTTTCCTCACACTGATGGCTGCATTGGGAAGGATGGGTTCTGTCTTAAGTTCAACATTCTCAAAAAGGATCCACAGGCATGTTTGGAACGAGATTTTTCTAAAAAAACATGGCCCTACTTCACATAGTCTGGGGAGTCTCACAGCAGTTTGCTCAGCCCTAGCTCCCTGCCATGGCCAGGGGAGCATGTGTGGAGCTCAGACAGAAGGCTGATGATGTGAGAAAAGTAATAAGCCATTTCCTCAGCCCAAAGCTACCATCTCAGTGCTGCCTTGCTGTAATTTATTTGCCTCTGGATATACTGCTTCCGATGGAGCTTCTCCCATAGGAGCTGGAGAGTTCTACTGCACTCTGTCAGCACTCCTGGTGTGTATCAGCTTGTCTCTACAGATGGGATTATCCGTTTAGTTTTAGCTATCCCAAAGGCTCCCTCTGCTTCAAGCCTGGGATGCAATATACCTCCCCATTGCAACCACCTCTGTCAGCGTGGAGTGACTCACCTGGAGGAGCTGGAGGACTTTCCTGGACCTCATGCTCCCCTCTGCACGGTTAATGGCTGCAGAGAGAACTGTTGACTAAAGGTTTCCAGGCATCCCCAGCAGCCAAGTCTGCTAAACATCCAGTCTCACTGGGAGGGTGAGTAAAATGCAGGTGCTACAAGTCATGCTGAGCGTCTTCTCCACTTAGCAGCAAATATAAGCCAAAGCTTCTAAAGACATATTACTTTTCTTGATCAACCTCTTAAAAAAGCAAAGGAGACATCTTTCAATCATGGTGCACAGCCAGAGACATCTTTTCCTCCCGACTTAAACAAATTGACAGGCTGAGAGAGCTGGGGCTGTTCAGCCTGGAGAAGAGGAGGCTCCAGGGAGAGCTGAGAGCGGCTCCCAGTGCCCAAAGGGGGCTGCAGGGAAGGTGGGGAGAGACTCTTCAGCAGGGCCTGGGGTGACAGGACAAGGGGTGATGGTTTCAAAATAGAGAAAGGTAGATTCAGATTAGATATTAGGAAAAATTTTTACGCTGAGGGTGGTGGAGCACTGTCCCAGGTTGCCCAGAGAGGTGGTGGATGCCCCATCCCTGGAAACATTCCAGGCCAGGTTGGCCGGGGCTCTGAGCAACCTGATCTGGTTGGAGATGTCCCTGCTCCTTGCAGGGGGGTTGGAATGGGTGGCCTTTAAAGGTGCCTTCCGACCCAAACCATTCTGTGATTCTATGATTCTATGAAATTGTTGTCTCTAGAAGAAATTTTGGTTTCTCAAACATGTTTGTTACCAAGCAGTATATTGTTGATATAAAATAGGCATGCAGTAAGCCATGTTTGTGAAGATGATACCCCTCTGCTCAACCCAGAATGATTACATTTTGAAGCAATATTTTTCCCAGAGCTGGGGCATCTTGTTAGCCTCTGGATTGTTGAATAAATTTGACCAGTGTCTTCTTTAGAGAAGCGACAAACCCTCCAAATACCGACCTGCTCTTGAAGTGTCTCCTCCGTCACTCTCCCAGCACCGAGGGCAATACCTGCCCAGGCTGGGAGAACTCCTGAGCAGGGAGGGGGAGAGTGGCTCCCTATTCGATGTGTCCAGTGACAGGAGATACCGAAGCAATGCCTTGCTTTCAATCCCTTACTGTGCTGGGACCACTTTTCTGCATACCATCAAACAGCTGGTTTGCTATTATGATCAATAGTGATAACAGAAGAGCAAAAAATGCTATGATGGCAATTTCAGTAGCTCCTAATATGGCTTCAATAATTTCTTTGCTTTTTGGAGGAAATTGAAGTGTCTGGGGGAATTTCCTGCCAGAAATGGTAGAGCACAGCCTTGCAGATCCCACTGAGTGTCTCAACTGTGGCATCAAAGCTGACAGTGAGGGGGGAAGAATCAGGAGTTGAGGGTTTGAGAAAGCCTGAAATGATGACAGAGAGGTATTGAGTAGCCGTGGACATCAGATGCAGGACCGCAGGCTGGGGTAAGGCTTCCTCTGTCTGCAAAGCTACCAGCGCAGGCATAGGCAGGCCCGTGTTTTCCAGCTGCTGCGTGGTTGCACGGTTTCTGTCCTGCTCAAGGAACTTGTAGCTAAGATCCAGTGAGCCAGCTGGCTGTATCCGCTCCACGGGACTGGGGAGCTGAAATAAACTACAGTTCTGACGTGAGTGGGACAGTGGGAAGGCTAAAGGTCCTCAGGTCCTCTGTTTGCACAGGCGTTTCTGAGTTTGCAGAAAAGCATGAAAATGTTCCGAATTGCGCCCGTTTATAGCTGTAGATGTTGCAGCAAATCCTAAACCAGGGAGGAAATGTAGCAGTGTAGGCAGTATGCAGCTATCAGGTGGATCAATAGCATAGATATATGCATGAAATTTAATGTATCTCTGCACACATTTGTCAAAGTGTCAGGTGAAACAGCGTGTTTAATGGTAGCAGGCCTTAGGAAGAGGTCACAGCTGAAGGTGATAACCAAGAGAGTTAGGACGAATGTGTTCTGTCCAGTTCTCTGCCGCCCACCACACTGTGTCCACGTCACTGCAATTTGTACAAAACCACTGTGAAAACGCATGGTAGAGTTTGCTGTTCCTTTTGCACAAATGTGAGATGTGAAGCAGAGAGCAGCTAGGTTTTGTGGCATTTGAATTACACAAAATAAAAAAAAAACCAGCGCCCCCACAGGTGTCGTCGTCCCCCCCAAACCCCAAATATTAGCATTGATTTGAATAGAAGAACCTGCTTTAGTGGAAACGTGTTTATATGTTCCATAACAATTAGTGCTAATTTCACTGCCCCACCCAAATTTTTGACAGCGTTGCAAGAGAAAGCCAGTATTTCTGTACAGCAAAAAGCAGTTCCTATTGAAAACATAGCAAATAAATCTGGACATCTGCAAGATGCAAATAATCTTGTGTGCATGGTGACTGGGAACAGCAGAGCTCACTTTTGTGTACAATGATAAGTATGGAGAACTTTAATGTTTATATAAGAAAATCTGTCTTTAGCTGAGGCCTGGACCAGGAAAATTACTAAAATTCAGGATACCTGTTTTGGCTAACTGCATTACTGATTCATCAGGCAAACTCTACTTTGCTTAGCGCTATCTCTGCAAGACGAACTGCAATCTCACTTGGTAATCAATATGAATCTGAAAGCAGATGCTCTGGTTTGTGCTTTTTTCAGCATGCTTATTGTTTCTAAAAAAAAAATGCAGAGCCACAGCAGAAGTGAAATTTCAAAGATTTGACTAAGGGAGGCCTTCTGTCTGGTTTGCACATTTAGATCTGCAAGAGATTCGTTGCCTTGCCCGGGCAACTAGCCACTTGCAGTGTCGGTGGTTCAACCGCAGGCCCGTGCTGCCAAGAACAGCCCTCGCACAGCCGATGGGCTGTCAGGGGGTTTACAGGCGACGCTGCAAGACGACGTTGTGCGTCCCAGACCAGACTTCAGGTTGTGGGCGGCAGAAACGTGCTGGCGGGCCTCAGGGCGCCACGCAAGAGCCCGCACCTCCGTCTGCCCCGCACTCTTCTCGGGCGCAGGGCCTCTGTGCAGAGAGGGGCTCGTGAAACCACGCAGGGCACGTTTTGCCTGTAGAAAGTGAATGAATGGTTTTTACCAGGTTCGTGCAGTTGCGATGTGTTTTGACCTGTCAGGAGTTGTTTCAGAACAAGTGTACCTTTTTTTTTTCCTTTTTTTTTTTTTTTTTTTTTTCTAAACTGTGAATTCCATATCAAGTACTAACAAACATGGCTCATCTCAAAAGAATTCATAATTAACTAAAAGAATTCATAATTAACTTCCTCTGGAATTTGTTTGGGTCTTTCTTTACATAAGGTGTAAGCTCTGGTGGGAATTTGAAATGCTCTGAAGCATGCACTGTCTTCTGTGTAACTGCTGCTGAGCCGACAGAAAAGCTAACCTGCTGTAACTGCACAGTGTGTTTGTATATTAGAGATCTCTGACAGACCTGTTTTTCTTTTTCTCTTTCTCTTCCTTGTCTTCTTTCTGCATTGGCAGAGCATCTTGGATTTGAATTAAAGGGTATGGAACAACCATTCATTTATTAATCAGAAGCCATTAAGAGCTGCCCGCATTATATTTATGGCTTTAATGGGATGATTAAAAAATCAGCTGTTCTGTTCTTTTCCCTGGCACCAAGATAGATGTTTGGATTGCAAAAAGAACCCCCAAAACAAAGCAAACCACCAAATCTAAATATAAACCTATAAAAATGCACGTGTATTTTTAGCAGCACTTTTTTCTTTGTTCCAAGCAGCAGCCTGGTGTGTGTGGCGTGACTGGGACGTTACAGTTGCCATACGTCTCCTCATTCAACATGCTTTTGTGTATTTAACTGAAAAGTTGGAGTTTGCGTCCATCCAAAAGGGTGCCAGCAGGCACCACTTGGGAGCAGGCAGGCATTCCAGGAACGAGAAGGCAAGTTTTAGGAAGATCGGGGCTGTTGTGGAAATTGCTGTCCTAGACGCACCAACCTCCGCTGGATCCTAGAAGGGGTCAGGACGACCTTAGCCGTTCCTCCTCCCACAGCTAAGCAGCTTATTTCTGTTCTTGACAGGGAGGAAACTGTTCCAAGAAAGGTGGCATGAGGTGAGTTAGTCCAGAAAACAGTGAGCCCAGGGAAGTCAGTTGTCTCCCATGAGAGTGGAGAGTGTAACGCTGAGCATCGTGGTGGAAAAACACCGCAATAACTTAAATGCTTTTAAAAATACCCCCTCTGGGTGATTACTTGCTCCTGCCCAGTTGCTCCTAATCATATTTTTTTTTTCCTTCCATTCTCCTCAGTCTGTTTTTAGAAATATATCAAGTATCTCTTGAGTAAGCACCTGGGAAATCAGATCCTTCAGGCTAGGTTTCCCTGAAGTGTACAGGCCAACCGCAGGGAAGGCTCGGTCAGATGAAAGCAGAGAGATTTGTCTTTATCACTGAAATTAGAAAGCCGGCAATGACAGCCAGAGCAGATCTTCACATGAAGACAGTTCAATTCCATTTGCTAGAGGTATGGGGCCACCAATCTTTCACTTCTGTATTCTAAATTGTCTTCTCAGGTCCCTGAGAGGGAGGGACATGCACTAGCTGGAGCTGGGGAAACTGATTTCCTCTGGCTTTTGCATGCCTGATCTACTGGGACTGCTGTGTCACCCTCAGCAGTTCTTCCCTGCTGCAAAAAATGTGTGCATTTTGTGGTCAGGTGTTTCAGAGAAAGTGGTGCTGCTAATATTAATACACTTAAATAAACTTTAAAATTGAGGATTTTTGACATCCCTTTTTTGTTGACCTTTTGTCCTTTTCCTCATCCATTCTCAATGTCATCACAGAGCCGCACACATCCCGTTCCCCGTCTGCAGTCGTCTCTTCTCTGTCATCCGTCTTTCACTGTCATGCGTTGCTGTGACCCCCATGGCTGGACTGTGATTCTGTCGTCATTACGTGGCACCACGTGGTTTGTTCATAGTGTTTGCTGCTGTAGCGTGACGATGCTGCTGATGAAGATGTGGTGTTTGTAGAGCATAGAGACACAAATGGACAAGTCCTGCTCCAGAATCTTACCTTCTCAAATACAAAATTGTAGTGTGCATTCTCCTGTATTTTCTTTCTGACACCGTTGAGACGGTTTTGTGCAACATGAAGATACTGTGTTATTGAGGATCCACTTTAATGAAATGTTAGGAGCCAAGTTAAATTACTGACAGCAAGTCATTTAATTTTTAGTTTTGCAGCAGTGATGGACAGCCTCACACTTCACTGCTTCACATAGCAGAGCTGTGAGCTCACGGCAGAGGTTAAATCTGCATTTCTGATGACCTGAAACATTCCCCGTACAGTTCAGGTGAAGGTTCAGGACAGTCAGACATGCCAGAGTCCCGTGGTCACACAGTCACCAGAACAGAGGCTGTGATTTGAGCCTCAGGTGAAAAATTTTGTCATATAGGTAATAGGTTTTAAAAAAAAAAACAAAAAAAAACCCCAACCCACATTGTTTTGATGGCTTTGCGCTTTCTCCCTTCTCCATGGTTCAACAGGAATGATTTATGCTTGGAAAAAAAGTCTTACCAAAAATTTAGCTGGGGAAGAATCTTTGAAAAAATTGGCTTGATGGATGGGTCCATGGTGAAAATTGACCTCCTGCCCAGCCCTTTTGGGTGTTTTTGGTAAAAGTATTTTTTGCTGGGTAGTAGCAAAATTCTTGCCCAGTGCCATCCAAAACCAGGACACGATCCTAACTGGTTGTCCTGATTCTGATAAAATCTCTGAAACTCCTGTCTGGAGGAAAGAACTGTACAGCTGGAATTGAGGTCCCAGAGGTGTGCAAGAGCAAGAAAACTTGTCTGCCATGGTTGCTGGTGCCTGGAATAGGGCATCTGTGCAAGGGAAGTACCTCACTGAAGATGTTCACCCCAGAGGGGTTTCTTTCCCCATGCCAGCTCCACCTGGTTCCTTGTGGTAGAACACAAGGAGTAGAAGGTCAGCCAGCACCCAAACTTCCTGCTATCAGCAGGATCCAGCCCACACAGGCTCTGGCTCTGAGGAGGTGCCGTAACTTTCAGCCCAAGTGAAATCCGTTCCTGGTCCACACCTCCGTGGAGTTGGAGTCTGGGGGAATCTCAGCTGCCCACCTCTCCAGTGAACGGTGGACATTGCCTTCCTGGCAACTCCACCGGCACTCTGAGCACCTTATGAAGCCAAAGTCCAGTGTGCAAAAAAAACCAGACGGAAATGTATTTCTTTAAACTGTAGCTTTGCAGCACAGGCGTGAAGCAAGCTCTGACGATTATGTTCTGCATCTTCATGCTAGTACTGTCCTAATTAGTCCTTGTTTAGCAAATATTTCTTCATTCCCATTTTGAGAGTTAGAGATAAATATTTTTTAGCACTATTTTTTTTTTCTTCCAAAAATACTTTTTCCTTCTTAAATTGGCAAGCTGAAATTGGTCTAATTATTCAGTTATCTGGAGTGTTTCATTGCTCTCCCCTTGCTTTTTTTTTTTGCTAAATCTAGTCCTGGGCATTTCTGGGACCAAACCTGTTTTTCTTCTGTCTTTGTGTTCCACTGTTTGGTAGCAGTGGGGATATCACATAGTCCATTCAGTTTGGCACGGCGAGCCATGCCGAGCACAGCAACCATGGCATGGGTTTTATTGCTTAATATATATATATATAAAATACTTCAATTAATATTAAAGAAGGCACAAACCCCAATAACTTTAACATTAACACAAGGTACCTGGGCTCGAGGACATCGTTCACAGATGCTGCACTAAAATGCTGCTGGCAGCTGTGAATTCTGCTCAGTCATCCAGCTGAACTAAGCTGTCTCTGCTGATCTCAGTGGGGATTGCTGGATGTCGCCGAGAAGACCAACTGCTGGAGGAGGTGTCCTCGCCGTGCGATTGCTGCCTAGCTGTAGTTCAGTTACACTGCAGGCGACACCCTGGCATTTCCCTGGGGCTTCGATTAATGTGAACTAATTACCCCGCTTCCAGCGTGGTCTGAGTTTTGATGCAAGTGACTGACTTTTCTGATTTGAAAGGTGGTTGGTCCGTGACAAATGGTGATGTCTGAGAGAAGCAGCAGCCACATGCTGCTTGAATTTTGTATGTGCATCTGAGCTACCTGGTGCAATGGAATTAATCACTTCCTAGGGTTTCATTAAAAATCCATAACTGTAATTCGTTACTGTATTTTAATTACTCCACTCCCTTGTCTTTGTCTAATGCGCTGTCACTTTTCCATCCTCATTCTGCTTTCTGACTCTTTTAGGATGTCCCTTTCAGCACCTACATGCTTTGGGGCCTGTTGCTCGGTGGTTTCTAGCACGCACCAAGCTCCAGGGCATGCAGCTGCTGCAAGGAAAAGGCATTCTGAGTCCGTCAGAGCAGAGAGCCTGTGATGCGAGCATCACAGGGCATGCGTGTACGTGGTGAGTGGGGGATGCTCGGGGACTTCCTTGGTAGGCTACTTAAGGTACCAAGAAGGAGGGAGAGGAGAGTCATGGGGCTTTTTGAGCTTAGTTGCTGAGTTATGCTACAGGAAAAGAAGTTAAGAAGCATACTTGAGCGCAGAAGGAGGGAGCTGCTGAGCCAGAGAGGGCGAAGGTGCAGAGAGACAAAAGGAGTGAAGGTCTCTTGAGGGGTGAGTAAGGTTGGGCCGGCTGGTCTGTTTGGGGCAGCTATCAGAGACAGGCAGGGGATTGGTAGGAGGTCTGACCGAGCCCTGTTCTCCATCTTACCCTCACGCAGTACTGGTTCCTGTGCAGCCAGATGCATCCCTGGTGCTGGACCCCATTTGTAACTGATTTCTTTCTCTCCATTTGCAGAAGCAGAAGAGCTCTACCAGAAGAGAGTTTTAACCATCACAGGAATCTGTGTTGCCTTGCTTGTGGTGGGCATCGTCTGTGTGGTAGCTTACTGTAAAACCAAGTGAGTATGGGTGGTGAACAGACAATAACTGGCCAGAGATTACTGAGTGGCAGTGTTCCTGCTTTACACCTCCATGCTCCTCTACCAAATGCTATTTTAAGGAGATGCTGGGCTGTAGTATTCCTGGGAAGGTCTCTTGAAGGAGACCATTGAAGCCATCTACCAGGCTCTGCCTGAGCAGGATGTTTTCCTGGGACCATTTGCTTATCACGTGAATCAGCATCGTTTTGCCCAACCAGGTGATGCTGTGTGATGGGGAACAGCTGGCCCCCAGGACAGCAGATCGTCTCCTGACAGCAGAAGCACGTAGAGCTGTTGTGCAGCAGCTGTAGGGTCATCTATGCACATTTCAGGGACTTTCAAAGCAATCTTGATGTAACAAAGGCTTGGGGACCTCTTTTATGGCCACCCTCCCCTTTTTCCTTACTTATCCTGCACCTCACCTGAGTTCAGGGTGCCCCGTGACACAGGTGGTCTTGTGGAGTGGATGCCCTGCAAGGGGCGCAGGCAGGCTTTCTGCTTAATGTAGGACAGGTCAAGTGCCTTGCGACCAAGGCTAAACCCCAACCTGCTTACCTTTTCCCTTCTCCCCACCTTTCTCCTCCACTCCCAGCCCCATGGTGCCCCTGGCTCCACTGCATTGTCCTGGGCCTTCTCTTGCAAAAGGGAACCCTGGACCCAGCTTCCCAAATCGCTCATAATGAGAAATGCTCACCTTTTTTTTGAAAAAGCAGCAGAAGGTAGCAAATATTGAATGCCTTGTTTCTTCATGTTTGCAGCTTTCCACAAACACTATTGAAAGATGAAGTGTGTCTGAGACTTACCTTCTCTATCGCCTGTTTCTCCCAGGTGACTCAGTGGGGGAGAGCACCCCATGAGATCAGTCTTCCTAATAGATTTTTTTCCTTTCTTTTTTTTAAAGGAAACAAAGAAAACAAATGCATAATCATCTACGGCAGAATATGTGCCCTGCCCATCAGAACAGGAGCCTTGCGAACGGGCCGAGCCATCCACGTTTGGATCCTGAGGAAATCCAAATGGCTGATGTAAGACCTTTGTCTCCATCTCTCTGTGGTTTACTGAGTGCCTGTCTTCTGCCAGGGTTACATGTGGATGTGTAAGCATACACACCTGTGTGCATGTTCGTGAGGAGCAAAACAGTAACAAACTTGAACGAAAAGATAAGGTTCTGCATAGAAACACTTTCAAAAACAAAACCTGAAGGGAAATGCGATTTTACCTGGAAGCACTGAGGATGAGATTAAGGCACTCAGATTGGGCTTGTTTTAATGAATCAAGTGTGATCATGTTTTCCTCTCTGAGAGATGCTCCCGGTGTTTCCCGTTTACTAAGCTATCTTGTCAAGCCCCACTTTGTGGCATGACAAATGTGATTGGCATGGCAGTGGCCTGAGCTGCTGTGGTGACCATGTTGTGCTAAAGCACGTGGTGATCTGGTCAGCACCGCATTAGCCCACCTGCCTGTACCAAGAGTTGCTTCCTGGGCAAGGTGAGATATCCTGGTGGGATTGCCAGTGTCATGCCACTGCGAACCATCTAAGAATTTAGGACTGGATCCAGAAGAGCAGTTCAGCTACTCTCATGACTTCAGTCACATAAGATTCCCATCAAACTGCATGAACTCAATAGGACCATCAATGTGCATAAGAGCCTTGCTGAATCGAGGCACTGAAAGGGTCAGAAGAAGGGAGGGGGAAGGAAATGAGTACAATGAGTCAGTTGTGTCACCCTTTGGATGCTAAAATTTAGCTAGGTTGAATCCCAGCCATGAAGGAAGAGGGAAAGGGAATTTCTAAGAACCACAGCCCTGTGGCCCAGAAGTACTGACTCTTCTAGAGTCTAGAAAAGCAGGGTTCTTGCTAGGTGAAGGGATATCTCAACATAAATGTTTGGATTACACCTGGTGTTTCTGTAAGACTTGTATCTTTGGCAGATCTCATGTGGTTGTCTTTTTGCTGGTATTCTGTTGGGTGTGTAACCTCCTGTGAGCAGGGATGTTTTTCTGCTCAGTAGCTGCATGTGGTACCACTGTCCCCCGGGGAACACCTTGGCTCTTCATACCCTTCTGCAGTCCCCACACCGTGGCCCTTTTCCAACACCCAAACTGCAGAGGCAGAGAAGAGCCTCCAGTCTCCTTGTCTCCTTCTGCGGGGTGTGGAGCTGCCGTGTTCATGCAGTCCTCGTTTGATTTCACCAGAAATAATCAAGCCAGCCAAATTTGGCTGTGGCAGTGCTGGCAAGCTGTTGGCTGATCTATGTGAGTCTTCTTATTTTGCAGTATATTTCTAAGAATGTTTCTGCCACCGAGCATGTGATCCGAAGGGAAACAGAGACAACCTTTTCGGGAAGTCACTCCTGCTCCCCATCTCATCACTGCTCCACAGCCACTCCAACGTCCAGCCAGAGGTGATGTATACCATGTACCCCTGAACTTTCTCTTTGTGTTAGGATGCTGTGAGCTTCAAAGCCACTAAAAGGTTTTAATTCCACCTCCCTTTCCGTTTTCGCTTGTTGTTTGGCACTGCTGGCATATGGGCCGTGTTGGCGCTTCAGATCTTTGCTGGCACAGCTAGTTAGTGAGAGGTGTGAAAAGGCATGATCCTTGACCTGCAACGAGGTGCCAGCAGGAACCTGCAGCGCTAACATAGCTGGAAAGCAGGAGGAAATGAAATTATGCTTTCCTACTTTGCACAGACAGAAAGGGGAGGATGCATCTAGGAAAGGTTTTGCAAGTTGTGTTTGCAACCACACTGGACACCTGCAGTAGCTCATGAAGGCTATTCATTTCATGCTTGATATATTTAAAATGTATTTGCCTTGTGGAAGGCAAGCTACACAAAATCTCACAAAATATTTTGGCCAATTCCTGAAAGTTAATGTCTGGCTTGAGAGTCACAGGGTTTGGTTTTTTATGTCAGAAAAAAACACTCGTGTGCAATTTATCACAGTCCAAAAAATCGCTTTGGAATCTCATCCCCTGAGGTGGTGGCACCTCTTTCGCTGGAAGTCTTTCTGAAGCTCTCAGGAAAACTGAGCCTAACAGGAAAGTACCAATAATTCTTGCTACACAGGATGAGTCATTATTTTTTTACATTTCAAAATAGCCATTGAGAGGAAGAACAGCGTGGCTCAGAAGCTGAAGTTCTCATGGGTTTTGAGAGCATTTAAGTTGCAGATGGAGCTTCCCTATTTTTATGATGTCCAGAAAAGTCCTTCCAGTGGTCTAGAGAAAATTCTGTGCTGTTTTGAGTTTAGATGTTCAGATTCTTCCTCTTACATAGGTCCTGTGTTTCTTCCAGTAAGTGACAGTGTTTCCCTAGGAGAGCACTTGCCTTTGAAAAGGGACTGCGAGGGGCCGTGTCTATGGCCTGTCAGTGACGTATAGATCACATTGTGTTGACTTTATAAAGCTTATTTACTTCGTTAGTCCGATGTGTTTGTCTCCATTCGTCCAGGAAGTAATGAATCATTTCAGCCAAAGCTCAAATGTGGCTCCTGGCAGATTTCTCCAGGGCTATCATTTGTCAGGGATGAGCAAGTACTCTCGGTGTACAATGCGTCAGATCAACTTCAGATATTGAACTGAGGTTTTCAGGTGAATTCCTCCCCAGACGACTCTGGTTAGACCTCCAACAAGTAGAGAGGGAGCCAAGGATGACTTGTCTGGGGACATCCTACAGCTGGTGAGCGAGGCAGTGTGTTCTGAATTGGTGCTCTGCAGCCCAGTGCTGGCTAGGTGTGTGCAAGCTTGAACCAGGCACACAGAGGCTCCTGTGCCTGCGGAGCTGCACTTTGGTGGCCATCCATGCTCACTTCAAAGTCCTGGGACCCCGGGGCCATCTCTGGGCACTTCCTAAAGACGCAGAGGTGTGTCTGGAGGGCAGAACTAACACCTGACAGCTGTGGGGAGGCACCCCGCTTGCACAGCCTCTGGTCCTGGCTACCTGCCACCTCATCTTCCGGAGTCAAGTGCAGTGAGCAGGTGTTTCTTGAAGTCACGCCAGAGGCAAACTACTGGCATAATGCGGCTCCATTTTACTCGATCAGTAAATGAGAACGCTGTTTGAAGTTATAAATAAGCGTGGCCGTTGCTGCTGAGCATGCGCCTGGAGCCATCAAGTTCTTGGGAAGTCTTAATGAGGCCTGCTCTCCTCTGCAAACCCCTATCCAAAATCCTCTGCCGAAACAGCTCCATCTGGTGCGGTTTGGGAGCTCAGAGCTGTTGCTGTAACGGACCATGTGTTTCTGTTACGCAGAGGGGTCAGCCTGGTGGCTGTCGCATGGGCGGGCCCCCAGTGTGCGCGTGGCCGCGTGCATCCCTGGTGAGTCCTTGCAGGATGTCTTCTTTGCACCAAGCCTAGGGCAGGGGGAGCTCCAAGTGCTGAGCAAGGTCTAGCTGAGATGTCATAGTTTTTGTCTAGCTCCATGCACGCATTTTGCTGCCTTTTATAAACCAGTGGAAATTGGACATCTAGATCTACCTTTGGTATGCTTTTCTCTGTTGATCGCACAGTGATTTTGAGTCTTTCCTTCTGGTAGCATTTCTGAAGGGATTGTCCCCTGGCAATGCAGATGGCACATTTGAAGATCCTTTGTGGACTTGCCTTGGCATGGCCAGTGTTTTGCTCTACACTCAAAATGCTTTGCAAGCACAAAGCAGAATTGCTCTGGCCTCCCTCCAGAGGCTGTCCCATCCTGTCCAGGCCATCAGGAAGTGGTGTGTGAAATACCCAGTATTTCCAGGGATGGGGCATCCACCACCTCTCTGGGCAACCTGGGCCAGTGTTCCACCACCCTCAGCATAAAAAAAATTTTCTTATGAAATCTGAACCTTGTGAATCTTATGAATCTAATGAAGTCTTTCCTTATGAAGTCTGAATCTACTTCCTTCATTTTAAAACCATCACCCCTCGTCCTGTCACAACATGCCCTGCTGAACAGCCTCTCCCCATCTTTCCCCTTTGGGCACTGGGAGCCGCTCTGAGGTCTCCCCGGAGCCTCCTCTTCTCCAGGCTGAGCAGCCCCAGCTCTCTCAGCCTGGCCTCACAGCAGAGCTGCTCCAGCCCTCTCAGCATCTGCATGGCCTCCTCTGGAGTCACTCCAACAGCTCCACGTCCTTCTGATGTTGGGGGCTCCAGAGCTGGACACAGCGCTGCAGGTGGGGTCTCACCAGAGAAGAGTAGAGGAGCAGAATCCCCTCCCTCTTGACCTGTTGCCCACGCTGCTTTTGATGCAGCCAGGATGCGGTTGGCCTTCTGGGCTGCAAGCACACATTGCTGAGCTTCTCATCCACCAGTACTCCCAAATCCTTCTCCACAGGGCTGCTCACAATCTATTCCCTGCCCAGCTGGATTTGTGGTTGGGGTTGCCCCAACCCATGTTCAGGAGCTTGCACTTGACCTGGTTGAACTTCATACATCCAAGAAGAGACAAAGAACGCAAACCAAAGGCAGGGTTGGGAAGTTGGGGGTCGCTGGCCAGGTATATCCTAGTGAGAGTGAGAAAGGGGACACTAGTGCAGAGCAGAGTGTGAGCTGTGTCTGCATGTGGCTTTTTTGAGAAAGAAGCCACAGGCAGGCATACCTGCACGGGTGGGGATTCCTTACTCACTGTCCATGTGGGGTTTGGTCCACAGACATGAAAGCCACACGTGGAGCTTGGAGCGGACGGAGAGCCTAACTTCAGATTCCCAGTCTGGGATAATGCTGTCCTCGGTGGGAACCAGTAAATGCAACAGCCCTGCGTGTGTGGAGGCACGGGCTCGCCGCGGAGCTGCCTTCTGCATCGAGGACTCGCGGAGGCCCATGACGCAGTATCGTGACTCAGTGGATTCTCTGCGGGATTCACCGCACAGCGAGAGGTCAGACCCAACTGCTGGATGCCGCCCCAACGCAGCAGATGTGAGCTGTGCCAGACACAGAAATGTTTGCCCCTGCCCAACCTTAGAGCAGCAGCTCCAGCTCTCTTCCTACCAAAGAAAGCCACTGCCCCAGGAAGCACTGCACCGTGCTCACCTGGTGGCAACATAGATTTGGAGCACAGGGATGAGAGGAGTGGAAAAATACCTGGCTGGAGTCAGCAACTGGTGAAGTAAAACTGGCTGAGATAGTGGGTGATGACCAAACCCTGGCTACCTTGGTGGGGTGGCAGCTCAAGCAGGATCTGGCCCTCAGGTATATGGGGAAAAGATGTGCGTTGTGAGTGTCGTCCGGGATGGCCTGGTGAGCAGGCACACGGCCCTGGGACAGGGGTCTGCATGACCCAGCTCTCTGGAGAGCGCAGCTGCAGAGCCGAGACACCGTAGGGCAGTGAGAGGCCCCAACTCATCTTCCTGAGCCTGGCTCCTCATGGTGCAGAAGCACGTCTCTACTCTCACTCCAGCCCTTTGTGGTGGCCACTTTGGGACAGTTACTGTTCAAGGCAGTGGGGCTTGTGCCTGGGGCAGAGGAGAAAGGCAGCACCTCCTGCTCTCTCATTTCTGTCCCTGGTCCTTTCAGGCAGGCTGACCCTGCTTGTGCAGGCGCCTCATACCTCACCAGACACACGGGCAAAAAGGCACTGGACAAGCCGAGGAGCCTGGGCAGCCTGAAATGAGCAAAGACACCAACTGGCGCTTTGGAGAGAAAAGGAAAACTGCTCCTTAGAAAGAGATGATGCCAAAGGAAGGGCTGGAGAGGGGCTGGACCAGACCAGGCTTTCCCCATCTGTGACCTGAGCAGGGGGAGGGCATTTTGGGGACCTTCCTCAGAGACAAGCCTGGCAGCTCCGGAGGGGAGAGAAAGCAGTTGGTGGGCAAATGAAAGGCAGGGAAGTCTTGACTCAGCCTGCTGGGAGATGCTGCAAGGTTTGCAGCGATGCAGGGTGGGAACTGCACACTGAGTCCCTCAGGATAGCTAGAGCTTTTTGGGGTTGTTTGGTGTCCAACTGGAGGTGTTGCTTCTTTCAGGTACGTGTCGGCCCTGACCACACCAGCACGCCTGTCGCCTGTCGACTTCCACTACTCGATGGCCGGGCAGGTGCCCACCTTCGAGATCACCTCCCCCAACTCAGCGCACGCCGTCTCCCTGCCGCCGGCGGCCCCCATCAGCTTCCGTGTGGAGGAACAACAGCCCCTCCTGCGACGGTACCAGCTCCCCTTCCAGGACACGCAGAGGTATGACAGCTACTACCAAAGGAAGACCTACCTAAACGACAGCATGGGGAGCCTGCCTTCCAGCCCCTTCCGCATCACGGAGGACGACGAGTATGAGACGACGCAGGAGTATGTCACAGTGCTAGAGCAGCCAAAGAAAACAGCCAGCAGCAACAGGCGATGGAAAAAATCCAAACTGAACGGGCACGTCCCTCACAGAGCCAGAGCCGTCCGGGACTCCTTCTCCTTGAGCAGCGCCTCTTACAGTGAGTCTGACGAGGAGCTGGTGGCTGAGAGCACCCCCTTCCTAAGCACTCAGAACAATGAGGCGGCACACACAGAGTCGCCCGCGCTCCACCGGCCGGGCGACAGCCGGACTCACTACTCCTGCAGCAGACACAGCACTCACGGAGAGAGTGGGCGCAGCAGCCTGGTGCACACGACACCCAAACCGGACCCGGATCCTCTCTAGGCGCCTCCCAAACCCGCGCACCTGCAGACGTAACCCGCATGGAGAGGCGGAGGAGGGAGACGAGACAAAACAAAATAAAAATAAATATTTTTATTTTATATAAAAGAGGGAAAAAATATAACAAATAAAATGTTTTATTTTCATTTTAGCAAAGTTGTCTTATAATAGCTAACGGCAATGACATTTTTATAGGGAATCTCTATTTATATGTAATGTCTTGATTTACAGCTTCCGAGAAAAAAATAATAAAAAAAAAAAAGAAGAAAAGAAAACAAACAATAAAGTTAAAAAAAAAGTGGGCCAATTTTTGACTACTTAAAAATAGAAAACAAAACTATCGTGGTGCCTTTTGCTGTATGCTAGTGCTGGGATTCATGCCGAGGATTCTGTTTCAGTAGCATTTTTAAGGTCATAGATTTTTGTTTGGGAGACAACCTGCCACAAGGCCGCTCTTCTGCCAGAAGAAAACAGCCTCACCACTTTGCCCCGTACCCTGCTATTAATGATCTTATTCTTTAAGGTATCATTTAAACACACATCAAGGACACAAGTGGGAGCATTTCCATTATCATGTCTAATGGGGATCTGTCTTGTCCTGTAAAATACTTGTATTTTTGCTTAAATCGTGAGAAAAAGAAACCCAACAACACCGTACTGAAATGCAGAAATAATGTTTCTTTTGCCACACAGGTAGAAAGAGAAAATGAAGTCACGCAGCAGCAGCAGCCATTACAATATGGCTCTAAACCTTTGGCCATTTCACCTGTGGTCTGAAGTTGGGTTGGCCAAGTTTGTGGTCAAACAAGGCAGACACCCATGTGAACATGATGGAATAATACCCTCTTAGATACGGTTGAATCCAGTTCACTGAAGCCAGCCCTGGCAGGCAGGTGGCCCTGTGCGGTGGTCTCAGCGGGGCGGTCTCTGGTCAGCTGCGGTGCCGTGGCTGCATTGCTGTACCGGTGCTGTGCTGGCCGCCGCGTCCCCTTGACCAAGCTCGGCGCTGCATGCCATGGTGCCGTAGGGCTGCCGAGGCTGCGGTGTCCTGCGTGTCGCACTCGGCCGTGGTTCAGGCAGTGCTGGGAGGACATCCGGAGGGTGGCCCTGCGGTGCAGCACGGCCACGGCTTGCTCCAGACGTCGTGCCAGGCAGCTGCCAGCCGTACTACCCCAGGGTTTGGTAGGAACCTGAGCACATTTGGCCCTGCTTGTCACCCCCACGTTGGCCAGGAGGGGCCCTGCCTGGGGCAGCCCAGCGAGCGGATTCTTCTGTACTGCCGTGCTGTATGTTGTAAAGACAGTTGTTACCGCCACGTCTTGCCATCAATGATGGACGTCGTGTTTCCGAACTCGGAGCAGCTCTGGCCATCGGCTCTGTGGCGCAAAGAGACAGTCCTGCGTGTCCAGGCGGCAGAGCATCCCCGTGGAAGTGCCCCTCTCTCCTCAGTTCTCTGCAGCAAACCTGTTTACATTGTAGCCTGACTTTTTTTCTTTTTATATTTTTACTTCTGCATGTCCTTTGCATTTCAGATACTGTAGATTGGATGCATGGTGAAGCTGTGACTGAGAAGATAATACAACAATTGACAGTGTATTTCATTTAACTTTTAGCAATAAAGTAACTAAACCCTCTATTCCTCACCCATGATGGGGTCAGATAGAAAACTCTGCTAATTTGTCATAAGATGATTGTCAAAGTTTGCTCTGGATTGTTTGAATGTCAGAACTCTCGACTGTTTAACACTTGAACATTTTTTATATTATAAATAAAATAAGAAATAACAAGCTGTCGGCTGCATTAATCTCAGGCAATGTGAGGAGCAAAGGGGCAGCTGTGACAGGTACCATGCACAGGCCAGTTGAGATTAGAAGAGATTTCTGGAGGTCATCTGGTCCAACTGCTCTGCTCAGCCAGTTCACCCAGAGCCAGTTGCCCAGGATTGTGCCAGTCAGTTTTTTAATATCTCCAGGGCTGGTGACACCACAACCTCTCTGGGAAATCTCTGCCAGTGCTTGGTCACCCTCATAACAGAAAAGGATCTTCTTGTGCTCAGACTGAATTTCCTCATTTTTAATTTGTTCCCGTTGCCTCTTGTCCTGTCCCTGGACACTACTGAGAAGAGTCCAGCTCCCTCTTCTTCATTCCCTCCCATCAGGTATTTATGCACATGGATAAGAATGTTCCCTTGAGCCTTCTCCAGGCTGAACAGTCCCAGCTCTCACCTCCTATCCTCAAATGAACAATGCTCTGGTCCCTTAAACATCTTTATGTCCATAAAGACACAGAGGTAGGTGGTTTTTTACCTGACGTGGACCTTTGACCTTCACTGCAGGGCTCAGGAGAGGAGCCTCACTGAGGTGAGTGGATGCTACCCACATATCTTCTGGGGGAATGGCATTCTCCACCTGCAGACTGGAGATCCCCCTTCACCCCACCTGTGAAAGCTTTCTGTTGTGTCAGGAAAGGCCAAGATGCATGGCATGTGCTTCACATGCTGGCACCGATTTCAGTGACTTTTGAAGTAGAGTGGAGATGTGTTGGGTGCAGTTCTGCAAGTGCTGTGCCACCATGCAGCATCTGCCCACCCACAAAAAGGTCCCTTCTTCAGCTCTTCCATGGCAAGTCTGTGTTTCTGGTTAGCCTCCATGTTGGGGAATCACTGAGAATATAGTGTATTCACAGGAAGCACAGTTCCTGAGGTTGCATCTCTGGCTCAGTCCAGCTCAGACCCTTGTTCCTGCTAGTGAGATGACAAACAGGTGCCCCAAAGTCCCAGCTGAACTCGCTTAGAGGGATCTCCTACACACTGGTCCTTTCAAGTGAAGACTTACCTGAGTTGACCCCATAGAAATGCACAGAGCCATGAGAGAAGTCCCCGATCCTCACAATGATGCCCATGCTGGAAGACAGGCTAAGCTGCTGCACGCCCACAGCCTGGGCTTCTTCTCTAACACCCCCGGGTTGCCCATTGCCTTAGAGCTGACCTGCCTGGGTCACAGGCCACCCCTAACATCCATCTCACATGCTGTGGGGTCTTCAGACAGACCAGAGGGCTCAGCACTTCACCCTGAACAAAGGCATCTCAACACTGATTCCCCAAACGGTTAAAGGCTAAAGGATCCTGCCCTCCTGTCACGAGGCCCATGTGACCCAACAGCAATGTGCAAAGGAGGTCTTAGATGTCTAGGACTGGGGATAAAGGTGGTAGGGTTGAGTCCTGATTTGGGTGACATTTGCTCTGTAACCTTTGGACACATCATGTCCCACTTCTGCGCAGCCCCAAGCCTTGCTGGATGACAGCAGCAGTACTACATAGCTCTCCACCTTCTTGTTGCTTTTGGGACAGGCTCTGACTCCCCATTGCCTTTGATCCCCCAACTTACCTCCTCCAGCAGCTTGTGCAGCATGGTGAGATGGACAGGAATGGGCAGAGAGCATCCGATGCCCTGGGGCGGACACGTATGGGAGGTCACCCAGGGTGAGGATCCCTGGGGAAACCAGTCACATAGAAGAGAGAGATGGGGGATCTTTGGGTTCCCAAAGGAGCTCCTTCTCCCTGCCTGGCTGTCCTCAATGTCTGTGAGCTGGTGAGTTCTGTTCATGGAGAAGTCCACTTGGGGCTGGCACAGCAGCATCTCCATTACAAGAATGCAGCAGGAAGCTCTTGGGCCTCCTGCTGCCACACTGTGGGCTGGAGTGCAGAGCAGCGGTGTGGCCAAACCTTGGGGTGTGCTCACTGCAGCTAATCCACACGAGGCATTGCTGTCATGGTCTGGTCTCTAGGTCCCTCAGAAAGGAGCTGCCAGTTTGCCCAGCACTGCTCTGCACAAGGGAATGTTTTGCTGCTCTATGGTTTGCAGGATCTGTGATGGTCTGCCTCTGCTGAGACACCGGTAGCTCTGAGCCATGGCAGCCTCCTAATTTCTTGTGATGATTTCTTGTTCAGCATGCCCCTTAATTCCTATAATTGTGTTCTATATTTGGAGGCAGTTACACCACTTCAATTTTCTCTCCAATTGCCTCTGACAGAAACCTGTATCTGTCTCCTTCTTCGCTGGCTGGTTTATTTTTAGACACCTCATTTCCAGCCATGTGTATTTCTAGGTTTTGGCTGTAAATATTTTACAGCAATTTTCACAGGTGAGGGAGATCCACCAAAGCCTCCTGCCAGGTCTGCTCTGCATGTATCATGTCTTTGCCGCCCTTCCCAGAGGGAAGGGAATTGCTCCGCTGACACAGATGGGGTGATGCAAGCAGGAGAGGAGCAGCGGATCCTGACTTCAGGATTGCAAAGCTTCCCCCCCAAAAAATGTCCTTCTAAAATGAATTTGATGTCAAGTAGCAACATCTTGGAGGTCTTCAGTGCAAGGGATGTCTGCAGAGCACCTGACACAGCAAAGCATGTGATGCCTTGGAGAAACAGCCATGACACTCAACATAGCTGTGGGCTCCTCTGGGAACAGTTCCCAGAAGATCTCCAACCACCAGTGCAGATGTTGGTATCTTTCTCCTCCCATAAAACTCTAGGGTGCACGTGGACAGACAGGCCTGGGGCGCACCAGATGGAGGGAGGAGTTACCTGAATGTGTTCCCAAAGCAGCCCATCTGTCCACACTCGCTGCACAGGTGAGCTGTCCATCCAAAGTACAGGCAGGCCAGTGCTTTCCGCACCTGGGAGGATGGGTGGTCTGGTACTCCACTTGTGGAAGGGCATTGCGATTTTCTGGTGCTGTCTGTCCATAGCAACTTGGCTTTCATGCAGCAGGAGCTGGTGGAGATCTGTGCCAGCCTGACTATCTAGTGCTGTGAAGTCTGGGACCAATCCAGCACACGGTGGAACTGTACTGCAGACCAATTCTCTTTACCAACAGATCCAGCTTTATTGTTATTCTTTTTACATGAGTCTTAGTGCATCATTTCAAATAAACTATCAAACTGTACAAAGAAACAGATAAAAGAAGAGGTGACAAAGTTGGGCAGAGGTTTTTAGTGTCATGAACCATCATGAAAAACAGTAATCCATAGGCTCTCAAACCTTGAAGGTCCAAATATATCTTATTTTGTTTGTTTAAAAATTCTGCAAAATATAAACAATAAATGACTGTAATTAGCAGCTACAAGATCCTTCAAAACTGGAACTTGATTACTGTAAATGCACCTAGGGGAAAGAAAAGCAATCTGAGATAAAGAACCAAACCAAACAGTGAAATAAATAAATAAAGTGTGGGAAGACAGTCGTGGCATTGAAATGTAGAGGAATCACTTCTAGCACAACAGTAAATCATTGGACCACAGACAGAAGAAAGGAACAGAAACACAATTCCCCACTTAAAAGAGTATAGCATGTGCATTGCAAAATGGAGAAGTACAGCGTTGATGGGCAGATGGAATCACTCCCGCACGCAAAGGGACAGCTGGATCTGAAGCACAGCTCCAATCGTGCCTTGAACGCAAAGTGGCAGATGCCGTGGATACTAAATTGGCAGCCACTCGGTCAGTTTGTCTGAACAAGCAGGAACAGGAGAGTGATGTTTCACAGCAAAGCCAGGTGGGATTCTTCATTCAAGTAAAAAAAGGACAGAAAGAAAAAAAAAAGAAACACAAGCTACTGCATTTTTTTAAAGGTCCTAGTGGGCTGGTCAGACCCTCCACGGTCTCCAGTGTCTTCCCAGGCAGCTTGCCTTCACTTGCACGCTGAGGTTAAAAATCCACATTAAAGTTTCCTTATATATATATATTTATTTATATATATTCATATGTATATATATATATAAAAAGGATAAGGTGACAGAGGGCACTTCAGGCCTTTTCTGCCGTGGGCAGATGATGTTCCCTCTTGCTTGGTCAGCGACTAGCTCACGACACTCGTCCCATTGCGACAGGCTGAACGGTGCTCCTCTCAGGGGAGGGACGTGCTCCCTGCTGCTCTGTGCCCTTCTCTGGGATTGCTGGTGCTCCACATACCATCACCTCGGCTGAGTTTCCTGCACTGCCAGGAACTGTGGACATGAACTGGTGGGGACTCCAGGGAGTGAAGGAGGAGGAGAGAGAGGGCTGATAGAGAAAAGAGCAACCTGGCCCTTATAGAACCAGCATATCCCTTTATTGTGCAGGCTGCAGTAGAACGGAAAGAAAAGCCACTGGTGTTGTTGAGAATGAAGAAATGGCGTGTCTATGATGCTGAAATGCCAGAGCATTGCCAGAGAGTGTCAACTAAAGCTTCCTTGATTTCTTTCACTAGAGCAGTCACCATGTCATACACGTCTACGGTTTTGTTCATGTAATTTCCTAGGTAGAATTGTGCTCATCAATCTAGTCCAGGAGTGCAAAGCATCACCGGTCCATCCCCTCTGTGCGCGCATTCCTTGTTAAGTATTCTGCTCTAAAATGTCCTTTTCTGCCTTACAGCTGATGGACATGTGCCCTTGGCTCAAGGAAGGGCTCGAATGTGTCTTCCGTAAAGCAAGGTCATCAGCTTCCACCTTGAAGAAACTGGTTTCAATTCTCTCCAGGTCATCTGTCCCAACTTTTATCTTCATGCACAGCAGGTTGATATATGTCTCATAGCGGCTCTTCTGCAGGGAAAGAGTGAGAGCAGAGAGGCTGGGAACAGGGGCAAGCCATGGCATGCATGGAAAGCAGAGGCAACACCATCTGCTACTGCAGGAAAACACATCCTATATCATCAGGATCCCACTAATCACACCCAACAAGTACTGCTTAGCCACAGAACAATGCCTAGTCTATGCAAAGCTTGCAAAGACTGATCAACCCGTCATTGAGGAGAATGGCGAGGGTTGTGCAAGACTCTCCAGTTGCTCTTACGGGTCTTGACTGCCAACTCTGATTGTAAAAGCTGGATACTGGAGGCAAAACCAGACCAATAGATTGGCTCCATCCTGATTTAGGAGTTCTTGCCATTGTTTACACTCAGTGATTCACTTGTTACTGCTAAGTTGTGCCCTCATTGCTCCTCACAAAGCACAGCGTAAATGAAGGCATCTCCCCTCTGCCTAGCACCTTTATTCCAAGGCTAGGCAGAAACTCTTTTTACTGACTTGTGTAATATCCCAGTCCTTTTCCCTAGAATCTGAGGCAGCCTATACTCAATTCTTTGTCGGCACAGAGAAACAAGCATTTCTAGAGCACATCGCATAAGACAGATGAGATGAATTATGCCCTCAAAGTGCCAACTTCTCCTTGCAGACTGAAAAGGCAGTCTAGAGAAAATGCTCAGACTGAGACTTCTCTGCAGGCAGCAAAACAAGATGGCTGGAAAACAGGAGGCAGCAGCAAGCAATTATTTGAAGGGCTGGTACAAAGACAAGGGAACCAGCAGCCAAAAACTGGCTTTGGAGAGTCAGACTGGGCATTGCACAAAAGGGTGATGCAGCCCTGGTATGTGGGAGGTGGGATATTTCCATCCTTGGGGATTTCTGAGACTCGGCCACAAAATTACACACTCAGCCTGCGGTAATACTGGGAATAATCCAGGCTTCTGCTGGAAGGAGGACTAGAGGCCTCTAGCCATCCTTTCCTGATGACACCTCAGTGGCAGGAATCACACCTTCTGCTCAACTCTTCCTGGAACAAAATATCCCATTTCTCCCACAATTGAATGCTGCTTAGATTTTGCAGAGAGTTTAAGCTTAGCTACATGCATCCTCAAAAAGTCTGTAATCAGCTGCAATGCTGGTTTTGGCTTTATTTACAGAAATGGTTACAGCAAAATTACATTAATTCTCACAGAGATTGCCTTAGTGTTTTACTAATGTTACTGAAAAAGACCGAAGCACACTGAGAACTGAACCAATTTCTTACTTGGGACCTGAGGATATGTCAAGTTTCAGCATAGTGAAGGAAGATTTTATTTCTTTCATCAGCTTTCCTCTCCTCTGGTTAGAAATCACAGAGGGGAGGACATTTCTGTTATTTCTTTTTTTAGCTTCAGTGCAAAACAGTCAGGCTTGCTGCTGCCCCAAGACACCCATCTAGCTTGTGAGCCCTCATCCTTCTCTCTCCTTTCATGCTCTCCTAGGCTCACAGCATCCACTCCAGAGTTCCTAGTTCTCCTCAATCAGCCAAGGTATCATTTATCACAGAAAAGAGGAAAATTCCTTTACCTCAAATATTAGGTAATGTTCTTTAAGTCTGTATTCCTCAGCCTCTTTTGACTTGAGGCTCTTCTCTACAGGATGTAATTTATGCTCTGCTAATTCATCTGCAATCTGCTTCATTTTATTTTCATGAGACCTCAGCTGTTCCTCCTGCCGAGAGAAGTGTGTCAGGTATTAAAATGTAGGAGTGCAACACCCAAGTGCACCACCTGCCTGTAGATGCGGGATCTGTCTCTGCAAGGGCGTAAGCTAGCTACTGTGCTGGCACCAAAGGTGTGTGGTACATCTGCAAATTCATCTGATAAGGAGCATCTGAAACACATGTATGTGAGTAACATCAAAACTCACGTATCACAAGCGCCAAGAGTGGATTTCTCTGGCACCTGGGCTTCTTTAGCATCACAAACATTAAATGTTCCGCGTCCCTGAACAGCCAGGCAGAGCCAGCAATGTCCCAAGAGCTGCTCATTGTGCTCTTTTTTCAGATAAAAGTACCCTCCCCATCTGGGCCACATCTGGCTACATCTGGTTCAGCAGATAGGAGCTGTGTCTCTGCCCTGATGTTTCAGGCTGTCCTCCCCTTTGCTCAGGGCCAGTGGCAGTGTGTCTCTACTTTTTGGAGATGCATTTCTTCCCCACTGAGTGGGATTCGGACTCCCCATTCCATCGTCTGTGGCTGTTCGCCTTGAGAAACAACAGGATGCCACCCCTGAGCGCCATGTAAAATGAACTAGGGCTGTAGCCAGCTCTTGGGCTGTTCAGCAACAGCCCGAGGTTGGGCTGGGATGTGATGGGCAAAGAGCAATTAACAAGCCAGAATCAATAGCCATATGGGCAGGCGTGTGGGGATAGGGTTGCTTTACAGCCATTGCAAAGGAAGCACTGGCCAGACACTGGGATTTGCCAAGATCTGCCCAAGTCGCCCACTTTGCTCCCCTGTTCCTGCCCTGAGCGCCCGAATGTGTCTTCCAGGCAGGAGCTGGGGGAGCTGCAGACGGGCTCAGCCTGTGTTGCATGCTGAAGGGCTGGCTGAGCGCTGGGCACCCCTTCATCGCTCCTTCTCTCGCACGTTACCTGGCACAGCTTGGTCATGGATGAAGGCAGGAGTGGGCGGCAGAACTTCTTCATGGAGCAGATTGCAGCTGGGAAGGCTGGAGCAGAGAAAATGGCAGCAACAAGGTTGATTCGCAAGATCCAGGAGAGCATTTCTTCCTTACTTCTGTTATGGAGGAGAAGAGAAGAGAGGGAGTGTCTGTAAATGCTCCTGACCTAGGACCAGCCAGCTCAGAACAGCCCTAGAGCCAGCCGCTCCCAGGAGGGCCGTCGGTGGCCTTGCTTTGAAGCCATTTCTGTGCCACCCTGGGTGTGAACAGAGGAGACCACTGGCTAACTGGCTCCTCTAGAGTGCCCTCGTGATTTCAGGGCTGTTGTCTGCCTCTTGAAGCCCTGGCAGTCCTGCTTTCTTCATCAGCTCCAAGTGCATTCCTTAAGGTAGAGGTGGCACGGTGGCAAGAGCCATGGACATCCTGCTCTTGGGATAGTGAGAACCCCACAACAGAGGTCCCATGGAGCGGGGTGGACCCCTCATTTGTGTCATTCGCAGGACACTGCCCAGGGTTCCTCATCAGGTCTGTTCAGGCACTGCTTCCCCCAGCCTTCAAGTGGGTTTTCACTGCACAAATTCAGATATCAAACTTTAGCCTGACATTAGTACCCCAACCCAACTTACAGACAGGGTCACATATCTCATCAGGAGAAACAAGAAAAACATCAGACAGAAGGTGACTCAATCACACTTAACATTATTAGCAGGGTAACTTTCCACTGCAGCAGCCTAAAGAAGAAAGAAGATATGGCCTGGCTGGGGACACTTCTTCAATGAGCTTTAGACAGTTTCCCAGTTAAAAGTTGATGAGGGGAATCATCAGCTCCTTAGTTCAAAGCACCATAGAGATTTTCTCCCTTCCACAGACTGACAACAGGAGTTAGTAAGGTGAGCGCTTTACTCAGCCCGTTACATCCCAGCCCATCCTGGTCAGCCCACCTTGGTGACAGCTGAGAAAGGGCCTCCAGGACTGACACACAGCTACCAAGAGTGACAGGTAGAAACTGTGACCCCATGACCAAGTCCTTTGCACAGCCCTACAGACCTCACCCTCAGCCCTCCTGCTCAGCACCGCCGTCCCCCCAGGTTTGTCCCCTCACGTGAGTGTTGATCGGGCAGTGGCTGGAGGTCAGGTTGCCCATCCAGGCTCTGTGGGAAGAGCTGGTACTTACGGGGCCTGGAAGAGGAAGACTCTCCAGTCAGCTGTCTTCAGCTTGAGCACGTTGGACTTCTTGCTGTAGTCGGAGGCTTTCGTGGCTAAGGCGTGGTGCACACGGATGGCATTTTTCAGATCCACTTCAGAGAGGTCTTTGTCAGGTTTATATTCATCCTGTGAAGAGGAACGTTAATTGGATAATGACAACACTAACATTTGCGGGCTACTTTAATGAACCTGCCTTTCTCTCTGTGCTATAATCACAGAGTGCTGAGACCAGGAAAAGCACTGCTTTGTACAGTAAGTGCTAGGAGATGATAATGATAATAATTAACATCTGGCAACTTCTTCCATCATTAAGTTCACTGGAAAGATGTGAAGAAGGAGATGAAAGTTTTAAACATAATTATCAATAGTTATCTCTAACACAGCACATGCCTGAGGCTTTGGGGGAAGGCACAAGACCGGGCCAGGTTTCTGCAGAACTTCACTCACAGCACAGAGCTCATGCTGGGATGCAACTTGTCGACGGGTATCAGCAAGCATCTGCCCTGGCACTGCAATTTGTATGTCGGAGGATCTGGGCTTGGGTTTTGCACCATCTCTGTCAGCCCTGGAACAGCGGCATCCCCGCGGCCGGTGCACCTCTGTGCAGATGTGGGGCTTGCTGGGCAGTTGTCAGACTGAGCATGGCCCACCTGAACCATGCTGGCTCTCTCGTTAGCACATGACCCCCTTTGGCATGGTCTGTCATGCAATTCACTACATTGGCACTTGCCAATTGCAGCAACATTCCCTGTGTTACTGCTTTCCTTTCTCCACTGAAGGACAATTTCACACAAGTAGGGAATGTCGCAGTAGCTATATATGTATGTATTTTATAAACAGATAGAAAATACCAAAGACAGGATTCTGAAAGGATGATCTCAGCACAGCACTTTTTAGGAAAAAAAAAAAGAGTTCAATCAACCCTGTGTTTACCCTTTGCCTTCCCAGTGACGGAGCTCCCAGCCACTGGAAGCGATACCGTCCCTCCCACTTTAAGCCCTTGCATGCTCAACAGCTGGTCCAGCCGGGGGGTGGGATGGAAGGATGGACAGATGGATGGATGCATGCACGCATGGATAGGGGGATGTAAGAAAATCTGGCCCTGGCTAAAAAAACCCACCACCCCATCACCCCTGGGCTATTAGAGGCCATGTCAGGACAGGGTGTCCCTGAAAGAGCCTGCCTTGCCCTGCTGATTGCACTGCAAACATACAGAACTAAGTCACTCTTAGGTTTTGCTTTCTTGACTGTCCTTGGCTGTCAGCACAGGGGCAACTCTGTCTGATGGTAGTGGTCTATGTGTCCCAGTCCTTCCTTAGGTTTCAAGCTAGAGCTTGGTCTGTTCTGCAGATTTGCGAAAAGGTGTTTTTTTCCTTTGTCCTTGTGGTACAAATCCAGTTATTCACAGAAAAGCCATACTGCAGTCTCCTGGTTGCTAACCCTGGTCAGTAAGGCCGTTCTCTGGTGTAGGGCCAGGGAGGTCTCCCCTCTGTTGCCCTTCAGAGCAGCACGGACCAGCACTCCCCAGCCCATGGATGTGGCTCACCCAGATCCCTGCTCCTGATGGGAAATAAGCTTCTGAAGCCTCTCCTTCCCTCCTTTTTTAAAGCAGTCATCCTATCTGGGATGTGATACTTGGCCTTGCGCAAAAAAAAATGCCATGGGGCCCAGAGCCCAGAAATGTCTGGCATGTGCTCCTGGCTCATGAAACTGCCTTCTTATCGGTGAACCCCAAAGAAAAGCCCTGGCTTTCCAGCAGAGGAAGGAGTGGGTGCTGCAGGCACCCTGTGTTCAAGGTGACACTCAGATGGGCTGTGTTACGCAGCAGTACAGACAGCCTTTCCACAGTGGGGATTTCAGTAGCCAAAGGAATGGGCTATTAGCCTTTAACAAAGAAAAACAAATGCTTTGCTTTATGAAGACCTAATATGCTACCTTACTTGGAGAGAAATAGTTGCTTGAGGAAGACATTGCTGCTCAGGCCTCATATATTGTAGAGAGATTTCCAATTCTGGATGTTTTTCCAAGTCTGAACCTCTTTGGATCTGAATAAATCTGACTGTGATGCCCATCATATCTAATTTCAAGATAAGCTTTCTGAAAATACAGTGTAAAAGGCTAGGCTTACTGGCATGTGACAAGGAGAAACTGCCACAGCAGCAAACAATTTGACTAATGTGGATTTCACCTCAAATTGTATCATCATGTATTGACTCTGTTGATTTCAGGCTCACAGTCATCAATGTAGGTTCAAGGAAAAGCCAAAACTTAATCTTTTTCTAACACTGGGCCCAGTAAATCAGTGTAAAGTTGACTCAAGCAGGTTCTCTCTGCCTTCTGCCTCCCTGTTGGTAGAAACAGGATGTGTTTGCAGGAGTGCATGGTGCTGGAGGCTCACTTCTGCACGGGCCAGCTCTGCCAGGAAGCTGATCTTGATGCTTGTGCCGCGGAGGTCATGATGATATGTATGGCTGCTGGGAGATCTCCGGGTGCTCTTACTCGGGCACGCTCTGCAAACAGCTCCAGGGCTGTACGGTGACATGCACACAGAGCTGGGGCCATCACTGTGCCCAGCACTTACACTGTAGTGTAGGCTACACCGCCTAGCCGTCCCCCGGAGAATCATCCCGTCGCCTTTCAGCAAAGCACATCAGCTCTGCTACGAAGCCTCCAGCAACTCTTTATTTTGCCTCAGTCCCTTTCTGAGCGCTGATGTAAGTTTAAGCATGTGCATAAAGTGCTGCTGGGGAAGAGACAGGTCCAAGTAATAGTAACACAGATGTTTTCAGTGAAGGGATTCTGGTTTAAATCTTGAAGAAACTGATTTATACTAAAACATAAGCAGTGTCCTATTTGGAGGAACTTCAGGCAATGTTTTCTTCACGCTGCAGTGCTGCTAACCTTACTCTCACCTTTTTCATTGTGTTATCCTGCCATACACTTCCTGTCAAAAAGGGTTAATTTGGTACCACAGGGCTGTTGAATTTTTGTCTTATGTGTCCTGCACTGTTCACACAGGTACTTGTCACTGGGAACTGGGCAAAGTATGCTGTGGCACACCATTTCAGTTAACCTTAGCCTTTGAATAGTGACATGTTTATTTTTTCTTTTCTTCTCCGGAATGGTGTGGGTCAGCAATTTCCAGGGTCTGTTCTCACAATGTCTTCTGCAGGAACTGAGCCGGGTGTGCATGCTTTGTTTCAGAATCCCTCTAAATTAATTTCATTCACTTTCAGCTTTTAACGTTGATGACATAGACAGACTCCCTGCTTATATGCCTCTCCTGCCCGCACAAAGGCTCTGCTTAAACATACACAACTGCCTCCTTGCTTGGGCTTAGTTTCTGCCATGGCAGTGCTCCATGGTGTCTTTGGTTCACTCTTCTGACCCCACCTCTCCCATATCATGCACTCCTGCGAGCGTGGTGGGAGATCCACAACTAACATGATCTCCCCAGCTCACAGCTTGTTTTTTCAAGAAAAAGCATCTATCTCTTATGCCTGCCTTTGTAGGGCACCTGGATGGGGTGAGAGAGCCCAGTGTATTGGTCCTGCTGTCCTCACATCAGCACCAGCCCTGAGCCGTGATGTGAATATGGAGATGGAGCTACAGAGATTTCTCATGCTCCAGCTTCTGAGTGGGTTTTCCTTTTTCCTTTTCTTCAGCTCACATCCACCAGCCTGCACAAACCATTGAATGAGGAAAACTAACCAATGCCCCCTTTTGAGTATGGTCAAGAATTTAGTCTTCAAAGTAGCACTACCACAGTGAGGGTCTGCCTATATGGGACAGCATCTGTGGCCCGGGGCAGTGCTGGGAACTCCTTCATGGTCGGGGGCTGCAGGGGGATACCCTGGGGGAAGACCTGCATCCTTTCCAGTACTGCCATATAAAAGCACCTCATGATTTACAGCTCTCCATCACTCCTCTCAACACCCCTCTATGTGTGATAATTAAGGGTTATTATCCCCATTTAACAGAGGTGAAGTAAGTTGCCAAAGGCCATGGAGTGAGTCAGTGCCCCGTGTGGATTAGAGTGCAGGAGAGGTGCTCCCTACTCCCAAGTCTGCATTCTTCCTCAAGATTGTGCTGCATCCCTTTAGGGGATCAAGCAATTGCTTCAGCAGACGATGCTAGAACATGCTAATCCAGCAATTAACACTGGCAAGTCAATGACATGTGACATCTCTACATGAGCATGTTTATAGCTGATGCCTGAATTGCTTCTAACAGACCGATTTCTACCTGTTCACCCACCCACCCGCTCCTCTATCTGTCTTACATCCACCTCTTTCTGTATCTGTCCTCCTTCCCCACTTCCTTCCCCCTCTCTCTCAGTCTTATTTCTACTCTACTTGCTCCCCAAAACCAAATTGAGTAGAGTTTCCTATTCAACTTGTGGGAATTTCCTATTAAAACCTAGGTCCTTGGTTTGGTCTGAGCAAAAAACTGGAACAGGCTGAACCTGTGCTCCATGGTGTCATGGAAACAGGTACTTTCTCCTCTGTCTTCACATCAGAAAATCCTTTCCCAGTGATTTATGCTCAAGCCAGGTTCTACCTA
Organism: Tetrax tetrax; assembly: GCA_009806455.1. NCBI lineage: Eukaryota > Metazoa > Chordata > Aves > Otidiformes > Otididae > Tetrax > Tetrax tetrax. The sequence continues at coordinate 239,022 of WHYT01016154.1, forward strand.
ATGTTTATCTGCAGGCATCCTCTGCTGAGAGCTTGGGAGGCTGGCACACCATTTCCTTCCTGTACTGTGCAACCCTTGCGTTCTGCACCAATCTGTAGGCACAAAATTGCACTAAGAATTGACCAGGCAGGTGGATGTTTGTCCATGCTTTGTCGTAGTGCTGGCAATGTTTGGAAGTGGCAAGGTAAGAACTTTGCCTTCGTGGTCTCATTTTTCCATCCTGTCTCTGCAAGCCTGATAGACACTGTCTACAGCCAAGCCCAGCCCAAGGAATCCTCTGAAGATGACCATATACAGTCTGGTGCAGCTGATGACTAAGAAAGCCCTCTTTGCCCAAATCCTTTGCCCAAACATTCCTCAGGTTAATTTTTGTTCCTGTTCCAAATGCTACCTCCTTGGGGCACCCTTGGCAATTCCAATGCCTCCTGCTAATTACACATCAGTCATGGCTGTTATTTATCAGACACTTTGATAATCTAGCCAAATCTTAGGTCTTTTCTTGTTCAGTCCTTTTCCATAAAGAAAGCCCTCAGTTTCTTAACCATTTGCTCCTGAAGGTCATCTAGATAAAAACATTGGTCTTCTAACTTCACGTCAATCTCATCCTCACTCTCTGTTTAAGTTCTAAACACGTGGAACTAACATAATAAACTGTGTTAATGTAACAGTCTGAATGGCTACTGCTGCTAGCTGTTCTGGTTTTATTTAGTGAGGGGGGGCTACGAAGTTGTTTCCCCTTTGTTCAGTGGACTCAGTTGGACCTGGGGCTGACCCACTGCTGGCCAAGGTCGAGCCAATTCGTAGCAGAATGTTCTGTGATAACACCTCTGCAATAAGGTATTTAAGAAGGGAAAAAAAACAGGAGAAAAAAGGGAAGAGAAGATGTGAAGCAGCTGAGCGAGGTCAGAGATGGGGAGTGCAAGCCCTGTGGGCCTTGCACCCCTCACCCTCTGGCCTCCCGCCGGGCAGCAACTGGGCCCGACTTGGCCCGGCCCGGCTGAGAGAAGTGGAGAGGAGATGGGATGTGAAGAGACCTGAGAGGCGTCTGCCAGCCTGGTGTGAAGGATTTCTGTGAGAGGAACGGCTGCAGACACCAAAGTCAGTGCAGAAGAAGGGGGAGCAGGAATGCGGCTCCCAGCCAGAATTCCCCTGCAGCCCGTGGTGATGGCCGTGGTGGGGCCGGCTGTGCCCCCGCAGCCCGGGGAGCCCACGGAGGAGCAGAGATCCCCCCGCAGCCCGGGGAGTCCACGGAGGAGCAGAGATCCCCCCGCAGCCCGGGGAGTCCACGGAGGAGCAGAGATCCCCCCGCAGCCCGGGGAGGACCCCACGCCAGGGCAGGTGGGTGCCTGGAGGAGGCTGTGGCCCGTGGAGGCCCCGCTGGGGCAGCCGTTCTGGAGGGGCTGCACCCGTGGAAGAGATGACCCACGCCGGAGCAGTTTCACGAAGACTGCAGCCAACGCTGGAGCAGGGGAGGAATGTGAGGAGTTCTTCCCCAAGGAGGAAGCAGCAGTGTAAAACAACAAGTGATGGACTGACCACAACCCCCATTCCCTCTTCCCCCCTGTGCCGCTCGGGGGGAAGGTGGTAGAGATAATGTTAAGCCCAGGCAGAGGGAGGGGTGGGGGGAGGTTATCTGGTTCTCTGTCTCATTCTCCTGCATTGGTTTTAGAAATAAACGAATAGTTCTCCCCATGTCGAGTCTGTTTTGCCCATGATGGTAACTTTAAGGATTTCTCCCTGTCCTTATCTCAAACCTCGAGCCTTTTTCCCTAGATGGTCTCTCCCTGTTCTCTCGGAGGGTGGAGGGAGTGAGAGAGAGACTGCGTAGTCTGGTCCAGATGGGGGCTAAACTATGACACTAGCCTTGTACAGCAAAAAAAAACAAGCCCTCTGCTCTATGAGCAACAATGACACTCAGTATTGGCTTCACAATTCCTTCTAGTGCTGTCCAAGCAGTCAAGAAAATCTTCAGTAAACTAGATTTTGGTGCAGCATGAGAAGAAAATTCTGTCCTGAATGTGTATTTCATTCCAGATAACCCCTCAATGGACTCATCCCAAGACACATGCCCTAAAAGTCCTTGGTGAAAAATTGATTTAGATTCAAATGTTTCCTGTGATTTTGATGAAATTGCATTTTTAAAATAGAAAAAACTGTGATAAAATTAATGTTGATAGTAGCTGTGTACAAGTTAGATCCTCATGCATCCCCTGGCGTCAGCATGAAGACCTCTTTGGTGGACTCCATATGGAGACTTGTGATGAGACAAGACACTGAGATGTAAGAGAGTGCCCTTGATTTGAAGAACAGCACACTTAGAGGGCTAGAGAAGATCTGGGCTCTCCTGTATGCTGCAGTTTTCCTCAGCTGCAGGAGAGAGTGGCAAGGCTGTAAGAATACCACTTGGCTACGAGCAAACCATACTGTAAATTACGATCAGCTGCTGCCAGATTTCTGTTGGCTTTGTGACATGTGCCATAGGATCTGGCAAAACACGAGGATCATTGAGGTGTGCTACAAGCTGTGAGTCATAATTCCGTGCTGCCCTGAGGGTTTTTCTGCCTTTCTTGTATAATCCAAAGTTTGTTTACTCTCATTGCTTTGGAGATAATGCCGCAGTATATCGGAACATCTACCCACAGGGAGAGCTGTCCCAGCAAGGTGAGTTCAGCGGGTTACTGCACAGCATGTGCTGCTAAGGTAGTTCAGACCTAGTTCAGTGGGTTATGCTGCTGCAGGATGAGCAGGCATTTGGCATCCTTGACTGGCTCACACTGACTTTCAAGTAAGCCCCTATCCAGGCCCCTTGGATTTTCCCACGGAAAAGACTATCCATGGAAATCTTCCTAGCTTCCAAGTGTCTCGAAACACTGAGATCTGAATGCTATAGCATGCAGGAAAACTCTTCCATGGTGACTTTTCCTCCCATGAGGACCTAGGATTTATACTTCTGTTGACTAGAAGTGGCTACAGAACTGAGGAGCTGGAGAAAAATCTGCAGAACATAGATGAGGAGAGGCAGAAAGTATTGCTTGGCAACCCATGGAAGGACTCAGCTCAGCAAGTCCTGAAGGAGACGAAAAACTTTAAGCATGGTCTATACCAGATTCAGTTCATAATCCAATTTATGCTAGCATATGCTAGGATAAGACTTGTAGGATGCTCTGCTCCTTCAGCTTCCTATTGCATGCCTCATCAATATTGTATTTCACCTGTTCAATATCATCTCTTCATTCATCCTCCCCAACAGCTCCTACGTGCTGGGCTGCTTCTGCAGAAATCTTGCCCCAGTGTTCCCTCTTTCATACTTCCTCCTGTATGGCCCTTTCTGGAGGCTGTGAATAGTGCCCCAAGCACTGAAGATGAGGTTTTACTCCAGTTCTGTAATCTGGCCTCTGGAGGAGCTCTGTAGATGGCTGTGCATGCTTTAGGGCATGGATTCATCTCTGCTTGTATCTATGGGTCTCCTGCTTAGGACAGCGTGACTACTTTGGAGACAGCATGAAACAACAAATATGATAGTCCACCACGGTTACCTTTTGTAAATAAAGGATGGTCCCTTTAAGCACAGCATAAAATTTCTTCCAACCTCTTCTTCCTCTGGGAGCTAAAAAAAAGGAAGAACATTTAATTATACATGAATGCTTCTGCCAGTGCTGCTTGACCTTCACATTTCTGTCAAAACCGGCCCTTGTTCTGACACACTACAGGCGTGCACTGATGCCCATAGAATCACAGAAGAGTTTGGGTAGGAAAGGATCTTTAAAGGCCACCCAGCCCAACCCCCCTGCCAGGAGTAGGGACATCTCCAACCAGGTCAGGTTGCTCAGAGCCCCGGCCAACCTGGCCTGGAATGTATCCAGGGACGGGGCATCCACCACCTCTCTGGGCAACCTGGGCCAGTGCCTCATTACCCTCAATGTAAAAAATGTCTTCCTTATTCTAATTTAAATCTACCTTCTTTTAGTTTAGAACTGTTACCCCTTGTCCTATCTCTGCTTGAGGAGCAGAGACATTCCCTGAGCTCCTCTGCTTCAGATGAGTTAGGCAGACATACACTGGATAAGGCAGCTTTTGTTCCACTGAGGGGGAAGCATTGCTACCAGCTGTCTTGATGGACCTGGGCACAGGGAGTTTGCTGAAGGTGGAGAGGGGATCCATCTACATCACCACAACAGAGCTGATCCTCCAGGCATGGGATGTTAAGAAAGTGCTGGAAGCAAAGGAGACCTTTGGTAGTAATCTCTACTCAAGACTTTTAATTGGCTGCAGTGACTGGGCCAATCATATAAATTAACAAAAGGGATTGTCCAAGCTTTCATTAATCTCTGCTTATTAACAGTTCCCAAATATATTTCTCTTTATCTTTCTGGTAATCCCATATGCTGACAGCAGAGCTGTGAGGTATCCTGTTGCCCCGACAGCACTTATCGGCTGTTTTCAGTGCATGGCAGAATACGGACAGGAGCAAAATTTTGAAGACTGGACTGTCCCTGGGGTCAGGGCTGGGGTGGACAACTGCTGTGGAACCAGCCTCACCCCATTGCTGAGTGTGGGACTCAAGGTCATGCTTGTGAACAGGACGCGAGACCAGGCCTATCTGTGTGGGACAGGCACTGTTGGTTCCCTGGCAGTGAGAAGGGAAGACTGAGGCCTCTTGGAAACATTCATGTCTACAAATACATCTAAACGCCCTCCTTTCCCTCTTCCCTGGCACTTTTGGATCTGGGGCTCTCTCCTGTGTTCCCTGGGGTGCGGTGAGGAAACGCCTTCAGCAGGAGAGCCAGGGAGAAGGCTAGGGCAAGGCTCTGGTACTGCCTGGGACACATCTCCTGTCCTGTTGGCACATACTTCTCTTCCCATCCATGTCTGCGTGAGTCTTGCGCGTGAGGACACCGTGCTTGTAGGTGACTGCGTTCAGTGCTTGGGGGATGTCCAGGAAGGGGTTGCTGCTGTCAACAATCCTTGTCACTTTCTTCGCACTGGCTCCGAATTTGTCATCTACCAGCTCCGACAGTGATTTCCTCAACTCGTCCTCATCACTTGGAAACAAAGTCAGAGAAGAGACTGAGTGGAGGACACTTGGGTTGGGTCACAGTGTGCCCTACCTACTTTGGGTTTAAAGAGAGTTATTTATTACAAGACTAGTTACAGAAAGAAAAGTAAAGGAGATGCAGGGACTGTAACACACAGAGTGTGCCAATGGTGGTGATCTGGACATAGCTGGGAGGAGAGTGGGTGGCAGGTAACTGTCCCAGTGGTTCCACTGTGAGGTTACTCAAAACAGGTAAGGGAATGGGTGCTTGTCTGACCACCAGGAAACTGCAGACACACCACTGCTGAGAGCTATGAGCCTTTCACAGGGAGAGTCTCCAATTCCGTGCCCTGAAAACAGACCCTAAGGAGGTCTTTTACCATTTATCACCAGCGTTTCTCAGTCTCGGAGAGGCAGCCCCTGGGACCTCCTAGATACTGAATGAGCTTAAGGAACATCCTCTGCATCCCTGAGGAACAAAAGCTTTGCAGACATTAGGGAGATGGGCCACTTGATCAAAAAACACAAACCCCAGAATAGGTTATTTGTCAGCTCTCCATTTATCTCCTCAGCGTGGTCCAGCAGAGAGCAGGGAATGCTGGCCATTTCCATAAAAACTGCTTCTCCTCACAGATCTCCGGGGCCTGGACCCTAGACAGCAAGGGATGAGCAGCCTAGGGAAATGTCCATGACTTCACCAAGCCTCTCTCTTCATGTAAAACCTACTCTGACACATAGAAACTAGAACTTGTATGGGAAATGATGTTCCCTCAGTGTCCCTGGGACAATAAGGAGGGAGAGCAAACAAGGAGTTTCTGCTCTGTGTGATACAGGTCAATGTCTAAATGGTATGAGTGATCAACCCAGGCTGCAGATTAGATTGGGACCAGACCTCAGCTGAGCAGTGAGCTGGGACGAATGCACTAGCTGGGGTGCGAGCAGTAAAATCCAACACTTGCCCACCTGCAGCAAGTAGATGGACAAAGCACCAGACACCTCTTGGAAGAGAAGGGTGATTTCTGAGCCCTCAGCACCCGTAGGAGTCCTGGGGCTTAGGCAGAGCCCAGGGATCAAGCCTGGGTGGGGAGTTAGTGGGATTCAGTTCTCTGAGCTGCACCAGAGGGACCCCTCTGGGCTCCTGCTCGGCTGCTGGCCGTGTACCTGCCTGTCCAGATGGGCTTTGTGAGCAAGGGCATTTCACTCCCCGGGACGGACAGGGATGGTGGACAGAGGCAAGCAGGGAGAAGAGGCTCTAGCCTGTGCAAAGTTACGACTCAGTGCCACGTCTCTGAAAGAAAAAGAGGTACCCCTTGTCAGGGAGCATCTGTCCTGCGGCAGAGGAGCTGAGAGGTGTCTCGTGTTGCAGCCTGTCTGCAGCCAAGCAGGGCATCCTGCAGCAAGGCAGGTCCCAGACTGGCGTGGGGTGAATGAGGGGGTGCAAGGATACAAGCGGAGCGGGTGGAGGAGGGCAGGAGGGAGGCTAGGGTGGAACTGCACCTCTGCAGCGGGACCCCAGGGGCCTGACATCCCTTGGATGTGCCCGAGCTGGGGAGTGTGTGCTGGCAGGCGTTGTGTAACCACTGCCTGCATCCAGCGAGCAGATGCACTTCTGCTGAACTCCTCTTACATAAACTGTCCCATCGGCACCGTCTGCGGAGCTACAGAGCTCCCTCTCGCGACTACGTCCACCCGCCGACCTGGCCTCCACTGCAGAGCTGGCACTGCTGCTTTCCGCTCATGCAGATGCCACGCAAGGTTATTTTTAAAGGGAAATCGATGATGCTATGTGGCCCGCTACGAAACCACCCCCCTTCCAGGGCCACTCGCTGGCTGTGTCCCTTCTGAAGGAGACACCAGCCCACAGCAAGCACTGCAGCTATCAGGGCTCAGCGGGCCCTGATAGGGGAGGGAGGTGGCATCAGACCATGTCCAGATACTTTTCTAGCCAGGATAATATGGGGAGGACAGCAGACAATGGAGTTAATGGCTCAGAAGGTCCTGCTCAGTCTGGTGACAAGACCCTCTGGAGATAAAAGAGGTCTGAGGGAGAGGTTCGGAGAGGAGAGGTTCGGAGAGGTTCGGAGAGGTTCGGAGAGGAGAGGTTCGGAGAGGTTCGGAGAGGTTCGGAGAGGTTCGGAGAGGTTCGGAGAGGAGAGGTTCGGAGAGGAGAGGAGAGGAGAGGAGAGGAGAGGAGAGGAGAGGAGAGGGAGAGGAGAGGAGAGGAGAGGAGCCTGACTAAATGCAGCCCCCAGTACTGCACTGGGATGGAGTGGTCCTGTGGAAGGGTCAGCCAGGGCTGACTGGCTGGGGAGCCGCTCTGCAGAAAAGCCCCTTGGTCTCCTGGTGAACAGCAGGATGAACAGGAGCCAGACAGTGTGTCCTGGCAGAAAGGGAGGCCAAGAGCATTTTAGCTGTGCAACAGTGCCACAGTGAAGAGGTTTAGAAAAGTGATCACCCTCCTCCACTCGGCACTCATTACATCTTATTTTGATACAGCAAACAGTATTGGGTCCCGATACAGGAAAAGGCATCAACAAGGTGGAGAGAGTTCAGCAGAAGCCACCAAGATGGCTGGGAGCTGGAGCAGCTGCAATGTAAGAAGCGAATGAGGGAACTGGATTTGTTCAACCTAGAGAAGAGTTGGCTCTGAGGGACCTCATGGCAGCCTTCCAATATGTGTGAGAAGGTTTTAGAGAGGACAAAGCCAAGCTCTTCATTATGGTGCATGGCAGGAGAGGACAAGAGACAGAGGCGTAAGTCAGAACAACAAAGGTTTCAAACAGATTAGAAAAAAAGGTCACTCAGAATAAGTAAGCATTGGTTCATGGATCCACAGAAGCCCTGAGCATCTCGGTCTGAATTCAATGCTGAAAATACTTCGAGGAGAAAGCTGAACTAGAGATCTCGCAAGGTCCCTTCTTACTTGAGCAATTCTCTGATACTATCTCCAGAAGGAACTATGTTGGAGAGATGGAAAGTCTCAGTGACCAAAATAACCCCAGATTTTGAGCTCCCTGTGCAAAGACCTCTGAAGCACCTGGAGAGGGACCAGCATTTTATAGGCGTAATAGTAAACAAAGAGGGCATTCCCTTCCTTTAGAACATGCCTGTGGACCCTGAGTCCACAAACTGCCACCAACTTCCCCACCTTCTTTTGTGTCTCAGCCATAAACAAAACCCCCTTGCCTACAGGAGGGACTTCAGTGCTTAAGGGCTTGGCAGAAAACTTTCTGGGAGCTTCTGGGGCTAAAAACATGACTCAAGACCTGTCAGCTACTTTGAAAGACATGCTATCTCTCAAAAGCTTGACATATACTTACATGGCCCATTCCAGCTTCTCGTTCTTGATGGAGTTATATAGTGTCTGAAACAAGAACATGTTATTAGCTGTGTCTCTTGTGGAAGACATGTCTGGGTTGTGGAGATCATCTCCTCCACTCCCTTCTGAACTGTCCTAGAGAAGTATTCACCAGTGAGCAGGACAACTACTGTCCTGATAGAACCTTTTTTGTCTATGTGCCATGCGAGGTGTTGGACCGGACTTGTCAGCAGCAAAGGGGTCTGGCAGCCAGCCTTGCTCAGAAGCCTATATGTGACATTTTTTACTAATTCTGGGTGCTGTGCCTAGTCCTGGGTAAATCCTGGCCTACACAAAGATGGTAGAACTCTTTGGGGTGTGCCAAGACACCTGCAGTGACTAGGGGAAAGGGACAATGGAGGCTTGGACGCTGACCTGAGAAGCAGGGGAGGGATCAGTGACCTTGGGGATCGGCTTTTCCAGTTCCTTCTGGGCAAAATTCCAGCGGCTTCCCTGGGGCACTGGGAAAGAGCAGGAATGGGCTAGGAAAGCAGAATGTGGAGGTGATCCTGATCATATTGAGAGGTGGGGTAGGCTGAGGTCTGCTGGGAGGCAGGGGGAGTGTTGTCTAAAGCTTCTGTGATGCCCCTGATGTGGTGCTGGTCCTCCTTCCATACAGCAAAATCCAAATCAGGTTGCTGGACCTACGGCAGGTGCAGACAACGGTGGTAGTGTTAAACCACGTGGAAGGAGAAACAGCGCATTCATTTTGGGGTGTTTAACCAATCTTCCATGGTAATGAACTAGCTGTATTGGAGCATTGTATCTAGTTACATGGATGTGAAGGCAGAGAAAAGTATCAGTGCTAGATGGTCATGCTTTGGGGGGTGGTTATCGTGTTCTGTGCATTGTCTGGTGCATCACAGAGCTACTGTGGGAGAGAGGGACACCTGGTACACGCCGAGGGCAGATATGCCACAAATCTGGATAGAACACCGCCAGGGAACAGCTTAGCGCACTGCAAGTTGGCAGAAGCTATCCACGCTATCCAAGCTATTACAATTCTAATGAAAAAATTGTGCACTGGAAAATGCCGATTCAAGGGCTCAGAGTGTCCCAGCAGGACTAGGTGACACTACAATAATAATGACAGTATCCCACTGTCTATTTATATCACGTTACCTTCAGCAAATCCTTTGCAAAGTCCTTCCCGTCGTTCAGCCCATCCAGGTTTGCTATGAACTGTTGACACGACATCTTTTTGCCAATATTCTGTAAGGCAAAGGAGCAGCTCATTAAACTTCTGGAGAGTTTTTGACTTTAATCACTGTCTTTTAAAGAACAATTTTATACGTATTGGTGAAGCCTGGGTTTTCCCCAAGAGCTCAAAGCTGGAAGCAGATCTGCTCTGATTTCCTATTGTGCGTTTTGCTTTATGTGCTTATACCAGCACCCAAACTTTTCAAATGACCTTTTTTTTTTTTAAAGGTGGAGATAAAACACCTGAAAATAACCTCTCCAGGTCTTGCTCCAAACTTCCCAAGTGATCTCATCTCTGATCTCTAGGTCGCTCCTGGTACAGCGTCTGTGCTTCAAAACTCAGGATAAGTGCTCAGACTGCCTTGAAATTGCAACACTTGGATGGATCTCCAAGCCATGTGTGATATTGTGTGAGCATGCAGTGCCAGGTGCTGTCTTTGGGCAATGACTTCTCCTTCATGGAAACTGGTTTTTTTTGGTTGCCATTACGAAGAGAGATGATCCAGCTACAGGTACTGCATGAACTTGAGTGCTGTGGCCTGTGAGGGCAATTCACGTACATTGGGAGAACCTCACAACCTGGAACACACTCAGCACCAAAGAATGCCAAGACTATTTGGGGCTGTCACTGCCAGCTCATCTGGCATCCCTGATACCAATCTGCGGAATCTGTCTTCCCAAAACCTTTACCCCTCGCTGTAGCCAGGTGAGTCACTTTCTCAGCCTGCAAGGGTTGAGGAGCTGGAGGCAGGCGGCTTTTTTCCAAGCCTTCCCCTGCAATTCTCCCTCTCCAAAGGACTGGAGCAGAGGTGTGGAGGAGTCAGTGGGAATTGCAGGGTTCAGAAAAAGGAGTCTGATACCAAAAAAGAAAGATAAGCATCTCCAATGCCATGTCATATTGCAGCCTTCACACCCTGGAGTAAGTCCCCAGACAGACGCCCATGGTGATATCACATGGAGTGGACAAAGGAGTTAGTGATAGGAGAGCATGAGCTAACACCAGCGGTCCTAAGGATCCCAACAGCATCCTGACACTGGGTGGGCTTTGCAGCAAGGTATTGACAGGGTGGCCATCTAGGAGGACTTGGGAGGACGGCCAAGAGGAGTGGAGCCAGGACCCTCCTTAAGGATTCAGTGAGAAAGAAGGGCTTCATGGGTGACTGGGAGGGGATGAAGCTGCAGCAGATGAGATAGGACATGCCTTGCATGTCAAGGTATGTCCCCTGTGCAAGAAAATAGCCTCTTGAAAGAGACAGCTGCTGCCCACAAACATGCACAACAGATGACTTGGAGGCTTCTCCTCAAGTGAAAGCATCAGAGAAGAGAAAAGAGCGAGGCCTTGGGATTAGCCCCATACCTGACATCTGTGGATGCAGATTGACTATTTGGCTATGCAGGGAGCCAGTGAGCCTTTGAGCAGCTCTGTCTGATACTCTTAATTATGCCTCCTGTTCCAGATGAGCTGGCACCCTTGAGAGATCAGGGAAAAGAGGTGCAAAGCACTGTTACAAATCTGCAGTGCCTGGGGACACGGTGCAGCGTGAGCCCCAGCCATCCTTGCTTTCTCACAGGGCAGCCCACGGCTGATGCCCGTAACTGGGACCCCATAGCTCGAGGCTGTTGCCGGCTGGTGCTCGGTGGGTGCCAGACCTGCAGAAGAGCTGTGGGGAAACCTGCAGAGATGCTAGGTTTTTTTCAGCAGAGGGAAGGGAGGTTTGTGTACTTGCTGGCCAGTGAATCACAGAAAAAATAAAACAAAGCCAGCAGCATGATGGTGTGTGGATGGAGAAAAGAAGGAGCGTGAGAGAGTGCATTAAAAATGCAGCAATGCACCTCCATGGGGAAGTTTGGAGGTGAGGGAGGTACATTTTCTGAGACCTTGAGACACCAAATTACTTTGCACATAGAGAGGATGACTACTTCTACCCCTGCCTTGAGGCAGGAAAACAGACTGCACAGCACAGGTCCTTCTGCCTGCAGAGCTCTTGTTGCAGTGATCCAGCAAGGATTGCAGGGGCCAACGCATTTTAGGAAGTGAGTGGTACAGTGAGAGAAAGTGGCAAAAGTTACCAGCCTCACAGGCCCTTCATCGGATTTCTCGCTTATTGTGTCCAGGACATATATTAATCCCAAAGGACAGCTTCTCTTTTATTCTGTGATCTGTCTCTTTCTCTTGCAAAAGGAGATCTCTGAGCCCAAACTGAGACAGCAGCCACCCTGTGGAAAAGCAACTAATTGCTGAGCAGTTGAGAAGGATGAAAACATACCCTTTCTATGACAACCAGAAGAGGTGATGAGAAAGCTCCAGCAAGGATGCTAATACTGTGAATCAGCTTATTGGACAAGGTTGTTGAAGCACTGCAGAGTCAGGGGCAAGATTCGGGCTGGCTGTCAGTAGGATTGAGCACAAGATGCTGGGGTGGCTCAGATGCAATACAACCTCAAGTCAACAGCATCTTAACACTTCAGCTTGCTGCTTTGAGAAATGGGCTGGAGCCACCACTTACATCCAAAGCCCTGAAAGTGTCTCCAAATCAACACCAGCTCAAAACATCAGCTCAAAACACCAGAGAAAACAAAGCACCACTCCAGGACAAGGACTTTGCAGCTTCACTTAATCAACACTTGTAAAGAAAGAGTTCTGTTATCACAAGAGCCTCATTACCAACAGCACCAGCTCCAGGGACTGCCTGAGCTTTTGCACACTGCAACAGTATTTAGCAAGTGTGGGGAATCCCAGGAACAGCTCTGGAAAGGGCCACGATGAGGGCACAGTGGGGTGCCTTCTTATGCAGTAGCCCATCTTGCTGATTCAGCAAGATCATCACATGTGGACATAGTCTTCAGGGGAATGTATCTGCACACCTCAAAGCTCAGTGTTCAGATGCTCTATGTCCCCTGCTGAACTGGGACTTCTGGGTAGGGAGATGTATCTTCATTTCTGGCTAGGCACACAAATGAGGGCATTTTGCACTTTTTGTGGTGTATCAATCACTTACCAGCAACTGAACTAGCCACCAAGGCTGCTTCACAGCTACATGTGGCTACTATTTGTAATACATTTCCCCTGGCAGAAAAAAAAACTTCATCCCAGCTTTGCTTGCTCCAGGTCATGCAGCAAAGCATAAGAAATCACTAGCAGACAATCAGCCAGCACCATGGTGTGCTTGGGTGGAGAGCAAGTGAGCGAACAGTGGATTAAATAGATGAGAAGGAATAGTAGTTGGATAAAGGGGTAGAGACAGTATGGGAATGGGTGGACAGAGGTGGATGAGTGCAGATAGTGTATAAGAATGAAGAGAGGCACAGACAAGGAGCATGACGGTGGTTAGAGTGCATAAGAATAAATTAGGAAGGATGAGATTGATCAGACAGGGCTGATCCTGCCATCCCGTTGTTACAAGCCAGTGTAACTCCACTGTTCACAGTTGGGTTCTTCCCTCCTCTGGGCCTCAGCCATTTTCTGCTGAGCTGACTCACCCAAGATGATTGCAGACCATTTCCTGAAGTGTCCAGGATGGCTCTACCCACCTCCAGAAGACACTGGGCTGTAGCCTGGTGTTCCTTGGCTGTTGCCAAGTCCCAGCATTAGGAGGCTGGGCAGGTGAGCATGGAGCTGGGTGCTGAGTGGCAAAAGCAGGTGCCATGTGAAAGACCCTGGAGGAGACGCAGGTTTCTGGGGGCCAGAGGTCGTGAAGGGTGACTGTCTAGGGTGGTCTCCCCAGCACTCCCTTTGTGAGGTGTTAAACCTCTTGAGCTTCTGGGCTGGAGGCCCTGGTATGGGGGGGCCTCTGAGCTGCAAAGTGGTGAGTGGAGTAACTCTCCTGTTAGCTCCCCATCATGAGCGTCACACCCCTTAGCAGGCTCTGCTTTTACTCAGGCTCTCTTGACCTCTCCCAAATACTCATCTTCAGGGGAAAAACCCCAAACAACTACATTTAGGCTTTGGCATGAAGTGAGGGTCATTGGTGTAACTGGACCAAGGGATCTGGTAGTAGATGTGTTCTAGGCTGCAGAAACAAGATCACCCTGCTGCAGGGAGCAAACTCACAAACTGGGTACCGATGACCCCACGCAAAGCTGCTGTGGGCAGACTGGTGTCACTCTGCAGATTACACCAGCGGCCGCTCATATCTCAGAGCTCTTCAGTTCTCCAAGTGCTACTAACACAGCACCATCGCTAACACCAAACCATAAGCTTGGCTTAAGAAGAATATCTTAGTGATCATAGATTAATAGTGATTAATAGTGATGGACATGTGGAGTGAGGAGCTGCCAGGGATCCCACTTTCAAGCTTTGTTCCGTGGCCATGAGAGCTGCTGATCTGCTTTTTGAACAAAAGCTAAAGCTTGTAACATTACAATGTGGCTCCGGAAGCTGGGCAAAATGCAACCATGAGTGCAGGTGATGCAGAGGTGTTGATTTGTCCTTCCATGGGCAGCAGTTCTGAACAAGCAGGGATAATGTTGACCATAGAAAAGGAGACATCCCAAAGCTTTGTCTTCAAGGGACGGAGGTGGAGTAGAGGAGTACTTACTTTGTCATAAGATCTCCTGGAGCTCAAACAGCAGCAGCAGAGCATGGTAGAAAGTTGCAACAACCTGAATTATATTACAAGGCTTGGGTTGTTTGTTAGTGACTGCTGACTATTAAATGCTAACTCCACATAATTCTGTGAAAGTGGAGTGTCTCATTTTAAAGATAGTAAGTTTTCTGAACAGTTTGGAAACCGGGTCTGAGTGCACCTGTGGTAGAAAATCAACAGTACTAAGACAAAAATACAGTGTGGTCAGGTACAAATCTCATGTTTTAAAGCCAGTCTCATTCATCACTTCCAAGCCTGCACTCAGGATATGAGATGGTCGATGCTGGGATGGTAAATGAGCCCTTTATAGAGACGCTGCTGTAGGGAACAGCCCCTTCACAGAGACACCTCCAACAGCCTTTCCTAACCAAAGGAATTTCCTGCTCCATGGCAATGCACAGTAAAACACTGAAACACACACACAATATTAAAAAAGGGAATAAAATAAAAAGTGATATGCAATATCACAATAGTATCTTTAACAAAAAGGGGTGAGAGATGAAGTCACACAGTCCCAGGTACGCTGCAGTTTATGGACGTTTCTTTACACAAGGAGAATTTCATGTGACGCATATGAGCTGCTAATGGGTTGCTAAGAAGTAAAGGACACTGCACAACCGCTTAGGAATCCAGACAAACAAAAAATCCTTCTTTTTTTTTTAACACAGAAAAAACAAGTCAAATGCTAGTGCTTTAAAGCAAAACACTAGAATGACTGCACTTACCACCTGGTAAAGGGTTAAAGAGCAGAAAGAGAGGTTCCAGGAGCAGAAGAAAGAAAAAAAAAGGAGGAAAAGGAGAAGAAATTAATGTTACACATGCAGAAAAATAAAGAGAAGGTTTTTCAAAGATAGGTCAGTCATTTCTACACCTGGTCAAAAGAAAGTTAGTTTTTCATTACCAAGATAGCATGAGATCATGTCTTCTTACCAGGCCTCTTAGCCAACATGTCAATGAAAAATAGAAATGGTAAGGTTTCAGAGGTTTAGGGTTTTTTGGACCTTTTCAATAATTTCTATCTTCCCACATACGTTTTTTTTTTTCCAATTCAAATCCTAGACAAAATAAGGTTATTTTGGAATGAAGTTGCATAGTTTGCCTTCTGCCACAATGCTGCTTTTGCTGTTGCAGCAAATGCTTTCATTAAAATATTTCCTTGGCTCCCACCATTTCAGCTGAAGGATAAATGCTGCGTGAGACCCTCCCAGAAGCTGGTCTCACTGGTATCTCATTGTGTGCAGAGATACTTTGCCTAGACATCTTACTGGCAGCCATATGGGTGGGAATGGACCCAGCAGTCGATGTAATGCTGGTCATAGACCACCCGTTCCCCAAAGGATGAGGCCACAGCAGCTGTAGCCAACTTGGTGCAGGCCACAGCACACATCTGGCAAGGATGTTCTTGCAGAGACTACTCATTCACTTCACTGACTGCTGTGTTCAAAACCTTGCCACTGTCATGAAGGCAGTATCTGTGGTGTAGTGATGGGGAGGGTGTCCCGGGTAGACTGTCAGGATGGCACCAGTGAAGCTGGTGGCCTTCGCATCTTTGCCATCTTGTGGTGAAGAGCACTCATGTAATGTCCTCTTCCCACTCCCACAGAAAAAGGCACCTCTCAAAGGTGATTATAAACCAGTATGCAAAAAATTAAAAAAAAAGGGCTAGCATATGGCCTACTGTCCCCTCATTAACAGGCTAATGAAGAGAAAATCAGGGCAAGCCTCTGCAGATATTCAGCAAATTGCTACCAGTTGGAGGCAGAAGAGGGCTCTGATAATATAGCTTGGAAATCATCAGATTGTGGGGCAGAAAAGAACGGCTAAAACTGGTGCAGGTTTCACGTGCACAGGCTGCCCTAACAAGCTTTTGCCATCACGTCCCCTCCGTCTTCACACAAGCCCTTTGGAGGCCATGGCTCCAGGTCTGAGCTCTCAGGGGTGCTATGAAAGAAGGTACTTCAGTGACCTGAGACTTGAGGAGCTCCTCTACCCCTGGAGAGTGGGCACAGCCCACTGAGGCTCGCAGCCATGCTCTGTGCCTGCACCATAAGGCTGGAGAGTAGGGAGGAGATCTGGGTCAATGGTGCCTACAGCCTTCCCCAGCATGGAGCAGAGTCCATGCACACTCCCTCATGTACACCACGGCAGGGCTCTCAACGGTGCACTGTGTCCCAGTGCTGTCCCCTATGCCCAGTCCCCTCTGCTGTTATTTTTCCTCCCACTCCACTCTCCTGTCTATGCACTGGGAACACTCTTAACCTTTTAGGAACAAATCCAACCTATGCTGTCTGAAAGATCCTCTAAAAGGTGGTAAGACTTCTTCCTAGAGCCACACCTTTAGGCACTAAGCTCTGCTCACCCTGCTCCTTGTCCAGAGGCTATCTGTTACGTCTTGGGGAAAAGGAGCAGCTGGGACTTACTACATGTTTTGGGAAGGAAAGATCAAATCTACACTTGTTTGAAACCATTGATTCTCTTGCATGAGGGGACTCTCAGGTGTCTGCACTGCAAGAAATAGCAGCACAATTGGTGCTTGCTTGCCAGCCCCACAGAGACCTCTCCGTGAGAGCTCCTGGCCCAGAGACAGTGCTGACACATGCAACAGGTCCTGGGAAGAAATCTGCATTGCCTGTGCCTGTGTGAGGTAACTGATGTCAGCAGATCTGCCTTTGGCTTGAGTGTGGAGTGACACTAAGAGTCCCCAGGTCTGGGACTGGCACCAACAATTCCCCCTGGCGCTAGTCAGAGTACTATCTGCCAACTTATCTCAATTTTCCAGCAACACATCCTGCAGAAGGGGACAGACTTCCATACCGGGAAGGAAAAAAAGGAAGGATGCATCTCCAGGTTCTACTTACATGGCCATGAAGGTCTGTGTTTAGCAGCATCAGGGCACAGGTGAGCGTATGAATCCCATCTGAAAAACACAATAGTTAGATGGCTGTGATTACTCCCCTTCCCACACTGTTTCGGTGTTTGCTATCTTGACAGCCCACCCATTGCAAAACCAAGGCTACTTGCTATGTCCTGGAACCTTAAAGGACATCTGTTTCCTTCGACTGTGTAAGATAGTTTAAAAAAAATATATATCCTCTTTTCCCTCAAACTTTACCTTTTTCCTGAAACAATAATCAGAGAATTGGTGGTAAAGCAGTTTTGTCAATGACTTTCTAAAGACCATACTTTCTGCTGAGACTTACTCCATATCCATTTTGTGCCAGGGCCATTATAGAACAGTGCAGAGACCCTGGTAAATGAGATAGTTTCCCCCTAGTTGATCACAGTCACCTGAAGGGTTTGTCCTGAGGTCTTTAGTCATCATTCCTGGGCAGCCTGTAAGCTTTTGAGCAGCTCAGCAAACACTATTACTACAAATAAGTGCAGCATTTTTGGCTCGCTGACTTAGTAAAACTCACATTGAAGTTTCCCTTCCACTTGAGACAGCACAGCACCCTCTTCTGTAGTGTGGTGGCTTGCTGTTATTCCAAAACCATACTGTGTCATGAAGCTGCTCAAGGTTAAGAGAGTAGTTTCCATGCACCACCCCACAACAGGGAGATGCAAATACACTCTGGCACATGAACTGGTCTTGCAAGGACCTCACAAAAGGGCTAGAGAGCACCAGGGAGGAGGCAGGGACAGAAATACTACAGCCTTGGTCTTTGGCCCTGCTCTTGGCATGACTTGGTGTGCTCACGCAGATGGGCTGCTCCACAGACCAAGACAGATGTGATGTGATCATCCTGGCTTATTTCCCTCGTGCATACTGCTGTGTGAATTGGTTCCACAGGGCCAGGCTATGACTTACCCCCAGGCTTGGCCAGGGAAGTGGCATTAGTCCCTTCTTGTGGGGATAGGTGCGCAGCCATGGAGAGCCCGGTGTGGCCTGTCCCCGTCCCGGTCAGCCACTAAACAAAGGCATCATTTATGTGCAGTAGTCACAAGCCCTGAGCACCCCATGCTCGAGGCCAAGCTCTAAACACTGCCAGCTAAAGGCCACCAAATACACAAGCCCAGGGTGAAAGCAACTGAGCACATGAGCTTCTCCCTTTCCTGGAAGAACCACAGTCTCTGAGGAAGGGAAGGTTTCTCGTGGGAACACCACATATTTCCCTATGAGGGCTCACAGTCCCAGGGACATGGTGCAATGGACATCCCCCTTCGAGACAGAATCACTTCCTAAGAAAGATACTTCCTTCACTTTCACAAAAAGCAGCTTTGGGCTTAGGACACACTCCCCTGTGTGTATTTTGGAGTCTCTGAGGGAGGTTCTGGGCTGACATCTTCACCTGGCTTTCCTGTGTCACTTTGGTCAGGTAAATCATGTCCCACGTGGCTCCAAGGTGGGTCCAAAACCTGCTTGGCTCAGATGTATTTTTTTTTTTCTCTGCTCACACAGTGTCACAATACAACCATATAGTTCTTTCATGGCTTCATTAGTACAGGAAAGCACTAATAACGTGTCCAAGACACCACTCTCTGGGAGAAAAACTAGCCATGCTACTCAGTGGTCAGCGACTCAGAGCTTCTGCCACCGCCATTTGCCGCACCTCATCATGCAGGCTGAAGTCATCGTTGGTGTTGCAACAACCATGTCTTCCTCAGTGGAGGACTTACTGCATCAGCATGCAGCAACGCCCCAAAATGTCTCGGAGGGCTGTAAGACCTTCCCAGCTGTCTGATCATCTGCAGACGAAACTACATTGACTGTGTCATGCCTCTACGTCAATAGACCATCACAGCTTTTCTTTAGAAATCTAGATAATACACAGTGGCTCAAATTACATTTTTGCTGAACATCCTTTGCAAGTTTAGTCTGAATGCAACAAGAAGGACCTGCTTCCTGAAGACAGAGCTTTCTCAAATGTGCACACTTCTGCAGCATCTGCAAAAGATGTGACCTGAAGGAGCCACTTTGCTTCTCTCCATTGCATCAACTTCAAGTAGTACTTGGATTACAGTTGTATTTTTCGAGTCCCATTCAATTCCAGTACCAAGTGCAGTTCTGCCCTGCTTGGAACTCATTTGGTCAGCAGAAAGTGGTCCTGCCCAGCCTGGTGAAATGTGCTGCCCCTGTCACAGGCAATGCTGTGGCCCCAAATATTAATGAACAAGTCATGACAGCAGCAGTAATGTGTTTCAGATCCAGTTTTCCTTAAATATTTTTGCCCTGTCCCTGAATGCGTAACATTTCATTTTCAAAAGAGGTCCTACCAGCAGCAGTGGTATCTCCACTCAGGATCATGTGGTTATGGAAGAGTTAAACTTTCTGGCTTCCTTTGTGTTTGAGTTAGCAAGCACCTTCTCTCAGACTGTTCAGAACTGGGATATAATGTCTCTTCTGAATAGCTGCTGTAGTGTGGCTCCATGAGCAGCTTTGTAACCCATGTTGTCACATGGCAAAGCTTGCCTTTTGTTTGACTAGTCACCCCTCTCCAAAGGGTGTGGGATAGAATCAGAGGTCTGACCCCCGCTGTGCTCCAGCTCAGCCTCTGTTCAAGTTGATGTGTGCATGGATCCACCCCACAGTGGGTGTTAGACATCTGAGGACCAGAAGGGGAGAAAGGGTCCCAAGGCCCTTGTGGTTCCAATAGAATTGGGGATTGGGGGAAGCATCTAAGAGGAGTCAGGACTTGGCATTTGGGATATTTCAGCTGGGGACTGCTGCTGAAAATTCAGCCTGAAGCTTAATGTCTACAGGTGGAGGACCCTTCCCAGGGAAGTTTGCCTTTGGATCAGCAGGGGAGAACACCACACAAACACAGGGAAATTAAATCTAAACCTATATTTTATTGGGATGTTCCTGATAAAAGCAAAGAAGTAATTCTGTTTTGAGAATAGCATGTCCAGTTAGCTTGGCAGAGGGACTGGAGGGTTTGTGTGACACTAGGCACTGCCGCTCTTTGGGAAGCCTGCAAGATGGAGACAAGCAGGAGCTCTCAAGCACAACCAGCATACTGCACTCTGAAGCAGGTGGAGGAGGAATAACTGGCAGTGCCGTGGTGCTGGCTGAGAGCAGGTCAGCAGCCTGATTTCCACCCAAGGGGGCATTTCCAGACGCTTCTACACAGGTGTGCAGAGGCATTCATGTAAGTGTGAAAGTGGGCGTGCTGATGTCTGGATATGTGTGTGTGCACATATGTACTAGGAATGACATTTCCCATTTTGAAATGTCAGAAGAAACTGTATCTACTCAAAATAAACATAACTCAGAGTGGCTGAAAGTGGCTAGCAAAATCTGCAACTTGAGTGAGTCCAGAATTTTACCCAGCTGTGTTTTTTCCTGCTGCACTCATAGATGCAAGGAACACAACTTCTGTGCGTGGCAAGCCAACAGCACTCTCAACACAGATGGAAACATCTTCTTCCACTCAATGGACAAGGTCTTGGGCTGACCTAGCACCAGTCACTCATTTGTCCACTGCCAGCAACCACTTTGCAAGCCACAACTGAAGTCATCTGCAGCCCCCGAGAACGACTCACCACCTCCTCTGGTGCTGGGCAGAGCATGGTCACTGATCCAGGCTACAGCTGAGGAGCTTGTCTTCAGCACAGCTCGTGCACTTCAGAGGAGAAGGCTCCCTGGGAGCCCGCACTCAGACCCTCAGATCCTGACCTGGCTCTCTTGGTGGGGGGGGGGCTGTACAGCACCTAGACCCTCTCAGGGCAGGGATAATCAGCAGGGCAGGATCTCAGAGAAAGGGAGAAGCTGCAGCCTTGCTTGCCCAGCGGGTGCTGTTCAGGACTGGCTGTGGATAGCCAGTTTTATGCTCAGGCTCTGTGACACACATGCATTGTGAGTGTGCAATGGACACTAGAGCCAGGGAAAGAAAGCAGTACCTTCAGATGTGCTCTCTTCTGGGTTGCACTGGCAGTATCGCCGGGAGAAGTGAATCAGCACCCGCTCCCGCTCCTGCGTCTCTCCCATCAGTGGGAACGCTTTCAAGAATGTCCTGCAAAGAGGAAGTGATACTTAAAAGATGTCACAGATCAACCTGTTGAGCAGCATCCATGCTAAGGAGGGAAATGGAAAGGGGGTCATCAGAGCAGCTAGGAAGGCCTTTGTCCTCCCCCCAGCCTCCACAGCCCTGGGCCCCTGCAGGTGCAATGCAAAGGGTGTCTATGGAGCCAGATCTGAGATGTGCAGGGAAACATGCTCTCAGCTGAGATATGACCCACCTCTGGCTTGATGGCACCAGGAGGGGTTGTCTCTCCTAAGGGAAGAAGTTGCTCCCACTTGCCCTGATTTTGTGCGGGATGGAACTCCTGGGAAACCTGCTCTCCACCATGGGGAAGCAGATTGTGAGCCCTCCTGTCAAAGCCCACTTTTGGTGGCATCACCTCGTGCCAAATGTGACACCGAAGCAAAGATTAAACGACTATCTGGATCTCCCCCCAGTCCCTGCTCCTATCGCTCCTATGGGATCAGGAAGCCCAGAGGAGAAGCCCAGCGCGCTGCCCTGCTCCGTCCAGCCCAGGCCGTACGCGGGAGTGCTAGAGACCAGCTCACCTGAGTGCTTTGTCAAGGGTCAGGCCAGTGAAGTCAAAGAAGCTGAGATACTCCTCTGCTACCAACTTGCTAAATTCGTTACTGTAATTAAAGAGGGAGCAGTCAGCCCTTTCATCAGGGAAGAAGACACTGTGTACAAGAGGAACAGCAGACTGCTGCCTCCTGGCCAGCCCAAACTCCCAGCAAGACACTACAGACATGATCCCAGACCCAGGGGGACTTTCTCCTAGCTTGAAATGCTGCTGGAAGACCTCTAAAGGGTCTTAATGTGCCCATAGCCTAGCATTGCATCTGCCAGCCTGAGACATCTGAAAATGAGAGATGTGGGCCCCCAGTGCACCCCTCTGCTGTGCTGCTGGCCAGGCAGAGCCTCCTTCTCCCAAACCAGACCAGACAGAAAGAGGAGGCCATAAGGATGTCCTGTGCTCACTGGGCACCTTCTCTCTTACCTAGTCCTCTCCCATTCCTGGACGTGTTCCCTCCTCCTACCACAATATTCCTGCTCTTCACTCCATGTGGCTCCCATCCCACTCTCTCATCACAGCACCTTGCTCGCATGTCGGATGGATGCCCTTGGGAACTGGAGCAGGAGAGCTCAAGCGAGCTTCTGGTCCTACTCATCTCTGAATGCTTCTCCAGAAACCATTCCCCTGCCACATTTTTTAAGTATTCTTGAATGCTTTTAAAGCCAGAACGGGTGCTTCTAAGTTCCTCTGTCTGCACAGCTCAGGTAGCAGAAGTGCAAGAATAATCAGTGAATGCTGGCAAGCAGTGGGAGATGATCTCAGTACACTCAGTCTTTGCCATATACGATTCTTTTTCCTTCTCCCCACCAAACGTAAAGCATATTGCTTAGCATTGCACATCCAGTTTCACCCCAGGACATGTTACAGGCAGAACTCATTGCTTTTCCTGCAGCACTGTTTCATCGTCTGCTGTGAGGTGGATGCTGTAAAGCCTCTGGCATGGATGCTGTTCAGAAGCATGACACACAGCGAGACCAGGAAGAGCACTGTGACAGCTCCAGGGGAGAGGTTCAGGCTGAGTTTTGAGAGGCAGGACACAAGTATTGGTGCTGGAGTTTGCACAGGAGACTGTTTCAAAGCAGTATGAAGCCAGAAGGCCCCACACTCATAAAACAGTCTTATCATTTGGGATTGATAGCTCTGGGAAAGAACGTGTCCTCATGGCCCCCTGGGTTAGTCTGTATGAAGCAGTGTACAATGACTGCCATGCAAATTCCTGCCAGCTTCCCAGGAAGACTTCTCCACTTGTCCTGAAACTTCACAGCAAAGTGATATGAGATGCAGAAGGTGATCATGTTTGTGAAAGGAGATGTCATAGAATCATAGAATCATAGAATGGCTAGAGTTGGAAGGGACCTTCAAAGGTCATCTAGTCCAACCCCCCTGCAAGAAGCAGGGACCTCCCTGACGAGATCAGGTTGCTCAGAGCCCCATCCAGCCTGGCCTTGAACGTTTCCAGGGATGGGGCATCCACCACCTCTCTGGGCAACCTGTTCCAGTGCTCTACAACTCTCATTGTAAAAATTTTTTTTCTAATATCTAATCTAAACCTACCTCCTTCTAAGTTAAACCCATTACCCCTTGTCCTATCACAACAGGCCCTACTGAACAGCCTCTCCCCATCTTTCCTGTAGGCCCCCTTGAGGTATTGGAAGACCACTATCAGGTCTCCCCGGAGCCTCCTCTTCTCC
>WHYT01016154.1:283388-313173 GCA_009806455.1 Tetrax tetrax
GTCTGCAGCTTACAAATGCCCAAATCCAGAGACATTCAGCTCATTTCATCCAGCAGACACAGGGTCTCTGGTTTCATGGTGGAGATGGACCCCCGAACATCACTGCCATGCTTGGGCATGTGGAGCCCTGAACCCAGGTCTACTCCCACCGTTACAGGATCCGGGCTACATCCTTCTCTCAAGGCAGGAGGGATTTGCCTGTATTTCCACTGCACTGGTGAACAAGTAGCAAGGAGGGAAGGCTGTCTGTTCAGCAGAGAGCAGGTTAATAAGGCCCTGAATTTACTGGCCCAGATATACTGATGTAGTGTCATCCATTCCGGGGAACCTTAGCCCTTCAGAATGAATGCTTCAAGCAGGGTGGAAAATGGCTGGCCATTTCAGGAGACAGTGACCCTAAGGGCTAGTGAATGCACACCTTGCCACCGACAATAACACACCCCTCTGGGACCATCATCACTGTTTTTGTGCACCAGCCAGTCATCCTCCAAAGCTCTCATCAGCATGGGTAGCAAGAACTCAGCATTTACCTGAGCACTAATTCCAGGCAGTAAAATGAGACCTGCCACCCCTTCGAATGGGGAAGTCCTCAAGGTTATCATCCTTGTTTGCTACAGTCAGCGTGTTTAAAGAAGCAAGCCTGCAGGACAGGAGGTACTCTGCCAACAGGGTTCTCCTCACCCCAAACATCCACAACAACCAAAGACAGTCATAGTGTGAGAGGTAATGCAGTGGGCAACTAACAGAAAACAAGTGTAAGGAGGGACAACTGCAACGATAGAGGTGCACATAGCCCCATTGCAGCAGCACATAGCCCCATTGCAGCAGCACATAGCCCCGAAGAGCAGGCACAAGTCAGCTACCAGACTTCTTGTCCCCCATCTCTGCAAGAAAAGTGCATTTAGGGAAGGGTTTGAACAAAGGTAGATTTCCCTGCTTCTAGCGTGCCAGGGCAAGAGCCATTGAAGAGGAAAGGACTGATCAGTGCTCTCAGGTTTCTTATTTCTGAGCATCCCAAGAATCTGAGGAACCCAAGAAGGTCAGGGTCCCAGGAAGTGGCTATGCAATGCTATCTGCCCTTCTTCATGATGATGGATGCCAGGCCAGGGGGCTGGTGAGCTGCAGCAGGAACCAGAGATCCCGGCTCAGGAGGGAGCAAGACAGACCCACCTGAGGGGCTGTGTGAGGAGAGAGACAACCACGTGTGGCTCATGCTACGTTCATGAGACCTGACAGGCCCTGATGAACAAGTTTTGGCACCCTTTGAAAGTCCTCTCTGATGTCTGAGCCATCAGAGATGCTGCTTTCAAACCCAGCTCTGCAACCACATGGATAAAAGCTTGCATGAATCTGTAGACCCACATAATCCAGAAGCTCAGGGCTTAAGAAAACTCTCATTCAGTTCATCAGAGCTGGCCATGCAGCAAACTAGACGTAAGCAGAAACAAGGCAGAAAGCAGCAGCTCCACAAACTATCTGCTGCAGCCCAAAGGCGCCTCACCCTCAGGAATGCTTGTCTTTACAAATTCATCCATCCCTGCAGGGCGAACTTCAGTGCCTGGCCATGACTTTGTGGACAGAAAAGACCCCCTCCTTCCACAAAGCAGGAGGGATTTTAAAAACTTCATTCCCTTGTGACAGGAAGGACTTTACAGTCTTAATTGCACCAAATTGCTTGCCACATTGTCAAACTTCTTGCAACAGCGCCCATCCCCAGTGAAGGTCTACCTCCCCTGCCTTACAGAGAGTCTGTGTCCTTCTCTCACCAAGGAAAAACCCTGAGCCTTTGTCACAAATCACAAAGCCCTCCAAGAGAGCCACCACACTGCTCCTCGGCCTGCATCGCTTCACTCCCGTCACCAGCATGCCTTTGTGCAGGAGCACCTAAGCAGGAGGGCATGTGCTGGGCCATGCCCATGAGGTTTGGGGCACAGCATGTGTTTCCAGGGGTGTTGTCACTGCAACAGTGCCGGTAGGTATTCTCCTAGCTGCTTCTGGGTATCAAGCCCCATCAAGCTCTGCACTTCCTGGATGTTACTTAGCAGGTCCCATATTGCCATAATCCCAAGCCAGACAGCTCCCTCTCTCTCACCACACAGAACAGAGTAATTTCCATTAACTATTCCTACCACACAGCTTGAGTTTTCCAGCCCTTTATCACTTGAGCCCAAACTTGTACAGCAGGCATCGAAGAGAGAAAGTCTGTGTCCCTACAAATGCTCCAGCAAAGACCACAGAGACCAGGGCAGCAGCTGCAGCCCTGGATGGGTCAGTGGGCACACCACATCTCTCCCTGTGTAGTCCCAGAGAAGACAGAGGGCAAAGAGACTGTCCTGGTTCTGGCTAGACTAGAGTTAACATTCACCTGAGCTGGGTGGAGAACCAAGCTTCCGCCCCTAGGGCTGGGACACCCAGCTGGGATAGTTAACTAGTTAGCCAACAGCTGGGGTTAATTTACCCAAATTAGCCCAAGGGCTTTTTCATCCCACAGGACATAAAATCATAGAATCATAGAATGGTTAGAGTTGGAAGGGACCTTCAAAGCCCACCCAGTTCAACCCCCTGCAAGGAGCAGGGACGTCTCCAGCCAGATCAGGTTGCTCAGAGCCCCGGCCAACCTGGCCTAGAATGTTTCCAGGGATGGGGCATCCACTGCCTCTCTGGGCAACCTGTTCCAGTGCTCTACAACCATCATGCTCAGTATGTAAGTGAGGAGGGTGCTGAGGGAGTCTCCTGCTACTTGGGAGGAAACGGGGCATTGGGATTTGCTGTGACCTATTGTACTATATTTGTTTTCTATGTCTGTTTTGGGTTTTTTCCTGTTATTTCTTTTAAATTTATTTTTTTGTTTAATCTCAACCAATGAGTTTTGCTGCCTTTGTTTACCAATTCTCCTCTCCGTCCTACTGAAGGGTTGGTGGGGAGTGAGTGAGAGACTGTGTCCTGAGTGGGGCTAAACTACGACAGAGACTTTCTACAGCTTGCACCAGCCCAGGAGCATTGTCTGTATCTAATTCAAGCAACGCTAGGCTAAAGTGGGAGACAGCAAAAGGCCTTGCTCATGTGTATGAACCTGATATCCCACGGGTAAGTGTCACGTACTTATTACACAGCAGGGAAGACAATTGCTTTACTTAAATAAGGAGCAGTATATTTATTTGCATTGTAATTGTGAGGTTTTGTAAGCGTATTGAAGTAGCACTGTATCTAATTGCCTGTGCTGCTTTCCCCAGTCATCTCTGAAGTGCTGTTTTATTGCTCACGGCAAGGCACGCGGAGCAATGCACTTGGTTATTATTGCAGCTGAACCGTACTGGATTTTTACGCACAGAGTTGTTTACGTTTCACTTCTCATTGGTTAATTAGTTGTAATAAAGTAGAACCTAGTTTGCTGTGTTGGTGGAATGGGGAGGCCTGTCTGAGAAGGGCATGATGAAAATCAAGACTTCCTTGCCTGTGCAGTGAAGGCTTTCTGCAAAGTCTTTCTGCAGTTTTATTTAATAGAATTTGAGTTGCTTGACGTCTGTATGTGGCCATGGGAGGAAATGTGTGGGCAAAGAAGGTAGTCCCAAATCTGAGGGGTACTAAGTACGTGTACAAGCAAGAAGTGGAAATTTCTCTATTAACAAGTTTGACTTTTTTGCATTATTTCATGGGGCTGAAAGCAGAGAATACAACTCACTGGTGAAGCTCTGTTTGACTGCAGAGCTGCAAACTCCCTGAGATCAGCAGGGCCAATGTTGGGGACTTCTACGAAGGTGAAGGACCTCTAGGCAACCTAGCCAGAGTGATAGGAAAACAGGGCTTTGAAAAATGGTATATTGGCATGCCAATGGATGTCATGGGATAAACTAGGAAGGGGGCAAAAGGGGCGAACTGCAGCACAAGCAATAAAGCTTTGCCTTTATTTCCTTTACTTTTTTAACAACCATTTCCTGCACAGACGCACTAATCTACCTTCAGCGAGGCAATCATGGTTTCTTTCTCCAGATCCACCATGGAGTCAATGACCTTGGACGACTTCATCCCCTTTAATTCTCCTTTGGTTCAGCAGGAAGAGCAAGACTCAACCCCTTCTTGTAAGGTACTTTAAGATCCAGGGACAAAAGGCATCACAGGAGCATCAATATGCAGGTAATAACAAGTAATTTGTTACCCAGAAAGAAGTAGTCGACTGCTCATCCACAAAACATTAGACCACAGACAGAGAAATCTCAGGTTCTCTTATATCCAGAATACGTCATGACAGAACAGCAACATACTGAAGCAGGGTAAAGACCTGGGAAAACTCAGATGATGCAGGGTGCAAGTGACTTCCCGATGCCTTGGTCCATCTGTCAGTTTTGTTGCTCCTGACCACATTGATCTAGGAGAACCAGGCAACCAGCTACAGTCAGGAAAGAACGGCTCCATGCTGTGTTTGGCCTAGTCACATATTTCTGTCATTTAGCCTACAGACAGGTGGTCAAAGTACCAAGCAGCTCAAATACAGTGAGCTAAACCAATCCCTAGGCCATAAGCGGTTTCCCAGATTTCAGCTGTGTCCCTGAAGTTTTCCAGCTGCCCTTCTGCCTTTGAATAGTGTGTGACTTGTCCCTTCTGCATTCAGCTTCCCAAAAGACTTATTTGCTATCCAAGTGAATATGTTTAGAGCACAAGATCATGGGCTATGCATGCAGAGTCCAGTCAGGTTGCATCATCTCCAAATCCTCAGCCTGCCACTTCTCCCAATTCATGCACTAGTACCTTGAAATAATTGCACTTCCAGGGATTGTGGCAGCATTCACTGACCACCCTTAGCTTCATCTTGAACTCACAATCTCTGCCAGGGGGCCACATACCAAGAAAATACGATTCCCTCACAACCTGAGAGACTTGCAGACATCCCAGAGTTGACCACAGAGCTGCTGGACTCGTGGGCCCTGCCAAGGGGTGGACTTCCCAGCTCTCTGGACATCAGCAGACAGCAGCAGCCTGCACTGGACACTCTTCCTCTTTAATATCCTTAACTGCGCTTGTTGAAACAGTGCTGCGCCTTGCTGGGGCCTTGGGTAAGTCAAACCACTAGCTTCTTATAGAGCAGCCTGTTCCACACTGGCCCCGCAATGGATTAGGGACGCCTGTTGTCAGCCCACGTGCTGTGTGGCTTCCCGGCTCTGCCTGCGCTCCAGACCACTCTGAACAAATGGCTGAGCCTGAAGACTGCACTGGACTGGGCCTAGGAGACTCACAGGCCCCTCTTGGCCACCCTGCCCTCCTCTGAAGAAGGCCATGCTCTTCTGTGACAGCCACTGCTCTTCTCCAGTGCCCTCCTCACAGTGTCTCTCCCTTGCTGGGGCAGGTACATAGGCTGGGCAATAAGATTCATGATGGCCATAAACTCCAGCTGGCTACAGTACGGAACCCCAGATGATTTCTGGTGACAAAGGGAAACATCCATACTCTTCCTACAGGAGTGGTACGGAAAGCACCCTGCTTCGTCCCAGTGACCAGCCACTTCCCTCTGGCCCCCAACCTGCAGAGCCCCAGGGAGTCTAGGCACACGCGGAGGCATAAAATCAGCTGTGGACACTGCAACAGTGAGTGTCTCCAGCCTGGAAGGATCTCCCTCAAAACAGGCTGCCAGTACAGAGACCGAGAGCACTGCACGCAGGCAGGTTTTTCTCGGGCACTTGAGAACAGGATGACACTGGCGTCTTCTGTCTCCCACTACTATGCCTGTGCCACCCTGGCACCGGTAATGCCTGCCACAGCTCAGTGCCTTGCCCTCTCTTACTAATGGAGTGCTCCTTTGGATGCTACCTGTTATCCCGGGGACTGCCAGAGCAAGCCGTGCTGCCAGGCATTTCCAGAGCATACCAGGCATACCAGGGACAAACCCTGCTCCTCATTGCCCGGCCATCATGCTTATCCTAAGTTATCTCAGGTAACTGCTGCCAGTGTTGCAGCTGAATCACCAGCTTGTGAGTGGGACACCCTCAAAGTGAGCACAACCAGCCCCCAGCACTCCTGAGATCCCTAAAGCTTTTCCTTTGCTTTAGTGCCTCTGTGGGCAGACACTGGCTCCCATCACAGCTTTTCTGCATTTGTAACAGGGAAAAGCAGCATGAGAAGTGCAGAGAGAAAAAAAAATCTGAAAAGCCACAGTCAGCCATGAGAGCAGCTGCAGCTTTGTAAACTGATGAGTTACACATGCAGCAGAGTAACTCCAACCAAGGAGGCCTGAGAAACAGCACACAAACCAGCACTGAGCCGATGTTACCATGGCTTTGCACTCACCCGAGCTGCTCCTCCGGCTCGTCGGCACTTAGAGTTTCTGAGGAGCCCAGGACACTGTGCCACCTCTCCTTGCTGAGGGCCTCACTAGGTACCTCCTGGGTGGGGGAGCCTCTCTTCCCCAAATCCACACTGCTTCGTCCAGGCACACCCCCGTCCTGCTGCTGCAGCGGTGTCTGCTCTTGCCCTGTAGCCAGCTCTGTGTTCACGCCGTTCGCAAGCGCCGGCTCATCTTCGTGACTGCTGTCACTGGCGGCGTCTGTCCCCAGTCCCTGCTCACCCTGCCTCCGGCCTGGCTCTGCTGCTTCCAGATGTTCGTCCCCTTGGTCCCCGCGCTCCCCCTCTCCTCTTTGGGAGGGCTGAGCATCGTCCCAGGGGCTGGCTGAGCCGCTGGCAGGCTCTGGAGACTGGCTGCGCTGCTCGGCCCCGTCGCTGCAGGCCAGCGTGGCCGGCTGCAAGCCTGAGGAATGCAGCTCGCAGCGATCTGCGGCAGACCACGGAAAGGGGCTGTTCTCGCTCATATTCCACTTGCTCTCCCAGTGCTTACGGCTCCCTCCCCGTGCTCAGCTCAGGCTCGGTACTACCTACAATGGAAAAGAAACCACATCATAAGTGCCTATGAGGGCTGTCAGAAAGACACAAGCTTCTCAACAGCAGCTCAGAAGGGCAGCAGATTGAAGCGCAGCACAGGAAAATGCCCCCCCTCACCCCTCTCAATCTCTCAGTGTAAAAGCAAGGAAGGACCACACTGGTGCTTGCTGCTTTTGCGAAGACTAGTGCTCATTATCCAGTGCAGTGAGACCCGGAGAAGAAAATCTGCCGTTGTGGTCCTGAGCCATCAGGGGCCTGGGCACTCACCTTCTCCCACTGCTCCCGTAACCCCCAGACAGCCCCAGCCCCAGGCACAGGCGATCTGTACCACGCCGGCTGTTGGTGCCCAGCTGTGGTAGGCAGCTGCCCAGGGCTGGGGACAGTGGCATGGCTGCTTTTCCCAGGCTGGCTACTGGGGTGCTATTCCCAAGTATTCCCTGCTTACTGGAAATTAGGGAAATAGGAGACAGGTGTGTTGGGTTTTTTTTAACACTTCTAAGCAGCTGTGACATGCCAACCTGTGTGATTCTCCCTGCTGACTTTGAATTTCTGCAGAGCTGGCTGCCTACCAAAATAGCACTTTTCCTGTCCCGACACACAAGTGTTGCTGAAGGGTGTCATAGTGTCATAGGTTGCCAGCTAAGACTCTGGCAAAAGTGTCCACGTTGAATATAGTCTGGGATACTCTCTGCAGGGCAAGGGGACGACACTATATTGCACCAAATGAGACAAGTAGTTTTTGGCACCTTTTACGTGAACATTGATGCAAAGTTTGCAAGTCTTACAAGAGCCACCCTTAGCCATGGGCTATAGCCCCACAGTGCTGTGCACATTCTTCTCCACTGTAAACCCTGCAGCTGCAATCAAGTGCCAACAGAAATTAGCTCTTCTGAAAGCAGGAGTTTCTGTATGGAGCTCAGGCTGAGCCATGATAATGGCTGATTTTGTTTTAAAACAAATCTGTCTTCACCTGTGCAGGAAGCATGGTAATCAATTATAGCAGGCAGCGGGATCCCTGGGTTCTCCCTCTAACTCTGTTCCTCACTCACATCTCAAGCAGATCATTTAAACTCCCTGCCCCATCTTCCGCCTCTGTAAACCAGGGATTTTACATCACCTCTGAGAAGCCATGAGGGTGCCCAGATGTCAGCAATGGGCTCTGGGTGTTCTGACTTGCTGAGCCGCAGATCTTGTTAGCAGTAAAATCACTAATTACTTGGACAGTGCAGGGCTCCACTAGTTCTTGGTAAAAAGAGATGCTGGGCTGCAGCTCCCTCTGCTCTTACAACCCCTCACCCTGGGAGATGTCAGCAGCCTCTTCCCTGCTGCTAATTCCTCTGCACCCAGGCAAGGAGCAAGGGAGAGGTGGGATTCGACCCCAAACACTCCTCTGTGGTCTGGTTAGAGACAGATCCATGTGGGTATGTGCTGAGTTGCTGGTTGAGCAGGACAGATCCCAAGGGGAACCCCAGTCCCCAGACTTTGCTCCAATCCCACAGCCCAGGAAGTCCTGGACCCAGGATCTGGCCTGCTCTCTGTGTCCTGCTCCTCACAGCTGGGAGATGCGATGGTCTGGGGAGTTCAAAGCCCTTCATGGATGAGTCTGGGGAGAAACGCTCCCTGAGGGTTGCACGTGCCACAGCGGTGAGATGGGGCAGGTCTCTCCTTGAGGCAATGCTGGCCATTTTACCTCTTCTCTGCGTGCATCCGTGTGCATCCCCTGCTGTCACAGAGTGCACAGCATCCCCACACCTATCGCACGAGCTGCAGCCAGGTGCTTCCAACAGATGCCGTATCCCTGCCTGTAACAAAGGACCAGAGAAAGTGAGACGCACACCAGAGAGGAGAACCCCACTGACCTCCTGCCACCCTGCCACTGCTCCAGATCAGGCTGTTTCCCAGACCCATCCCGTGGCCTGTTCTTTGCGGAGCACTGCAAGTGATCTTCCCTCTGGACGTTCTGGTCCTCCCTGGTTTTCAGCCATGGCAGTGCAACAGCTGAGTGCAGGAGTAGTGATTAGAAAGGGCTTCTGAATTATCTCTTTATGAAGTGCCCCCTGGCCAATTAAAGCAGAGCAAAGGGACCACGTGGCTGCAGGTTTCATGAGAAACCTGATGATGAGCCCACTGAATGTCCAATTTCATCCACCAGATCCACACCTGTGTTAGAGATGGATCCCCTCCAAAAGTCCTCCCTAGCCCCACCAACAAACCAAGAGCCAGGTTAGAGGTCTTTTAGCTAATTGTAAGCAAATCTGAACTATCAAAATTATTGATGTAGCAACATTTCCCTTGCAGAGTGTATTGTACAATACAGAATGGCAAGGGGACAGTGCTGCCTCTTCATGAGGTGACCCCCGGCTGGAGGAGCATGTCTGGTCTCCACAGATGGTGTGTCATCTACAGACAACTGCCTGAGCTAGCAGGCCAGGCTTGCTATAGTGCTGATGGAGACAGACAGGGCAGCACTGCCTGTGTGCTGTTAGAGGTCTACCTCAGGCTGGGTGGATCAGGCCCTAGATGTGCCATCTGCTTTCCAAGGGCTGGAAGGAGCCCATGGAGGAGCTTGGCAGCAGATATCTGTGTCAAGTCCCTGTGGAGGGATCTGCTTGCACCCTCTCTTGGGCTTCTCCTCGCTGGCCTTCATCCTCTCTCTCAGCCAGATTGCCTCTTCTAGAGAAAAGAAAGGCCAGGCTAGACTTCCTGGGACACCAGCACATCAGTGTCCTGTGGCCCAGCATCCATCCCACAGGAGTTGAGTCCTCCCACGAGAGGTCAAATCAATCCCCTGGGACAGTTTGCACATGTGGGCCAAGTCTGACTTGTTCTTCTGCCATCCCAAATGAAGAGGAAAGACCTGCAAATCTCTGTCCCACCAAATCCAGGAGAGAAAATCAGTTCCAGGCACTTGGTCTTCCTACACCCTGACCGCAGGGCCAAGCCAATGCAGCACCTTCAAGGAATTTACCTGCAAAAACTCCCAAGACTCTCCTGGGCATGACTATACTGTAGTCTTGAGTAACGCTGAAATCCTAATATGGACCAAATTTTGGCTTTCCTGTAGTGAAGGCACAATACAGGCATGGATCACAGACACTGCTCAGATCTTTGGAGAAATCTTTCCAGCAAAGATTTGCTGACCTTTTCCTTAACGTGAGATGAATAACGTGGCTTTTTTGAGTCCAATTTTTTAAAAGCAGCCAAAGGGTTTGGACCGAAACTCCCCACCTCATCCAAAAACTCCAGGAGGAACCAGACACCACCCAAGCTAAATTCCAGTCGAACAGCTAAAGCCTGGCACAGCTATATGCAACAAAACAGGAAGTTAAATGCAGTCAGGAGACAGGCCTGAGTAAAAAATGTTGTAAAACTGTAATAACTGTGGTGTCCCATTCACCCCTTCTATCTTTAACCAACTTACATTATTAATATAAAAAAAAAGCTAACATTTCTGTTATTATGTATAAACTACTGCACTATACCTACTCTGATTTACCCTCTGTGAAGTCTAGCTGGGATGTTTATGGTCTGGAAGAAGGGTTGAGGAGTCAATAGTTAAACCCTTAGGCATGCTCTTCCTTGGCCTGGGTTCCCGCTGGAGAAGAGGCACCGGGGGAGCCCTGGGAGGACACCTGTGCTGACTATTGTGAGCCAGGAAGACCATCAGCTCCCACCTTGCAGCATACCAGTCTGAGCAGAGCCAGGAGAAGAGATCAAGGCCTCTCGCAGCCTCCTGACCCCTTTGAGATTTGTTTGTCTCCTGTTGGATCCATACTTCATTGCACACACATGGATGGAGCCTGTCACGCGCACTTGAAATCTGCAAGCAAGCTGACTGTATCAACCCATGATAAATTACCCAAAAAGTCACTAACTACTTCATTTATGCTTGCGGTGATGGTCGCTTGAAGCACACCCAGGTTATGGGTGGCTGAGGCTTCCCAGAAGCTCCAGAGGAACTGGGAGGTTGGGTTGTAACAGGTCACAGCTCCGTTCCCAGCTGCTCATGGTGATGCCTTTTACTGAAGTCATGCAATGACTCCTGCCACACTCAACCACACAGCCCAGCCAGCTTGTCCCACACTAGCTGCAGAGAGTCTCTCCTTCTCTACAATCCCATGAGACAGCCACATGTGGTAGGGCTCATCTGTGGACTGCTGCCTTCCCCAGCTGTGTAGGGTAGACACATGGGCAAAGGGAAGAGGAGACGGGCTGTGATGCCACCACATGACTCAAAGGAAGACAACCAAGAGTGGAGCAGCTGGTTCCAACTGTCCATATCTGCCTCCAGCAAATAGCTGGAAGGTCACCAATGCTGGACAGAGTCCAAAGATGGAATCTCACCACCCTTCTGTTAGCTTTGAGAAAGCACCAAAGTGCAGCTCAGCCTCTGGCCCAAAGCAGCCACAGCTTCAACCAGGCCATTGGGAGAGGACACACTGCAGCACTGAGGGAAGGGGTGGGGGGGAGCTGGTATCCAGAGGTCCCCCTCTGGGCTCCTTTCCGTTGGCCCAAACAGTACAGCCCAGCAGACAGGAGGCTGAGCTGGACTCCAGGCTGATGTTCCCCATGCCACTGCTTGTTTCTTCTTGTTTCTGCTTGGCAAAGCACTCTCCGGCACAGGTAAGGGCTGGAAGGTGACAGCCCCTGTTTGGTCCGAGTCTTGCCCTTTCTGCAGGCTCAGGCATCCTGTCAAGTGACTGCGGCTCCCCTAGGTCCTGGGGTAGGGTGGGCATCTGCTGCACATCCACTGCTCCCAGCCTCCTGCAAATGGAACATGGGTCAGCACACAAAAAGAGAGTCTGGCAAGAAAAAGGAGTGACCTGGCTTATGTCCTGGCCAGGATTGTTCACATCGATGGCTACTGTGGCCCTGCTGAGCTGTAGACAGTTGTTAAGCTGCAGGTCCATGAGTTGGCCCAGACCAGCTCTGTAAGGCCCACATAAGCATGGATCCACCCTGGAAAGAGGCTATTACTGCTGTACGAAATGCTGAGGCAAGCCAAGGTATCCATGATCCAATGCTAACCATAGCCTCTCCATCTCCTTCCCCGGGGCTGGACTTGGTGCTTCCACTGCAAGACGGGAGAGAGGCAGAAGGGACAGAGGATCCCATCCCCTGAGGCCTCTGATGCTGCCCTTTCTTGCAGGCCAGATCCCAGCAAGCCAACTGCTATTAGCTTCATTTATCAGAATCCTGGCAACACCAGCCCACCGCTGACACGTGCCCAGTGCCACAGGATAGCAATGCAGGACAGCCACCACCTCCCTGCTCTGCCCCCGGGGTCCTGCATGGCCCCTGGACCGTGAGGAAACAGGGCAGGGCTGAAAAGGGGGAGGAGGAGGGCAGAAATGCCCCATCATTTACTTTGGAATGATGGCTGGATTTGCAGTGGGGCCAGGGAAGCTGGCCTGGCATCCACTGCAGGAAAGCACCGGTCCTGAAGAGGCCGGGTAGAGGCGCAGCGAAGTTTGCCCTGATTGTGTGAGGGGTTGGAAACCACACAGCAGCTCTTTCAAGGACTGGCTCTGGAAGTCTCCCAGCTTTTGTTGAAGCTGAATGGCTACTGGGAAATGATTTATTTTTAATTTTCTTCCCTGCGTTAGGAACTGGAAAGGCTCCCACTTCAGTTTTGTGTAACCGCTTGGCTGCTGCGACATAGAGGGCTTGGAGAAGAATCCTACTGCTTCGCTGAGCATGAGCTTTTCCTCAAGCTCACGCCAAGCTGGGCTGCTTCATGCCGCAGCCTTGCTTTGCCTTGCTGCTGTGCATCCAGTTCCCTCAGGCTTGGAGGAGACGGGGCAGCAGTTCCTTTGTGAAGGCTCTGTCCTCACCTTGGCACCGCAAGAATGTCCAGGGGGTGAGCAGGAGGCATGGGGACGACACGGAGGAGAAAGGCTCCCGTGCTGCTGGTGGTGAAGGAAAAAGCGAGCAGAACCAGCACTCATCTGACAACCTCAGAGTCAAGATCATAACGTGTGTTTGAGGGGGAAAGTCAGGAAGGGGAAGGGGTGGCAAGGCATGCTGCCCTGCTCTGGAATATGCTGGGGTGCAGATCCCAGGGGAAGGAGTGTGCTGGGACCCTGCACTGGCTGATGTGCAGCCTGTAAGTTTGGAAGATGCAGGGCAGAGCAGGACTGATTATTCTGGGTCTTTCAGCAAAATTGTGCCAAAAGGCCTCACCCAGAACATCACTGTGCTCTGCCGGACCGAAGGTGGTAGGAGTGCCAAGAAGGGCTGCTGTAGCCCTGGTGCTAGCCAGGACAAGCCAGTTCTTGTGAGTGGGCTCAGAGCAGGCTGGGGGACACAGCTGCAGCTTGGCCCACATTTTCTCCTGGTGCACAGAGGTGCAGAAAGAAAGATGTCTGTGCTGCCACTCAGGTGCCACCGGCCCCTTGGCCTTGTGAACCCACCCTGACACCTGTAGGCACATTTAATCCTATGACCAGCTTCCGTTTGTATATTTATTTCTTGTACTTGGAGGTCCAATACCAGTCATGGAGTCCAGATGTGGTCTCACAAGCCCTGGACATAGAGGAGGACTCTCTTGTTGCAAGCTGGTGGCTGTGTCCTTGCTCCATGGACAGAACTCCATACGCACTTGGCCTTCATTGCACGCTGCTGACAAGGTGAATTTCAGCAAAGCAGCTACGGCAGCAGTCAGTCCTCAGCCCATACCAATGCCTGGGGTTTCTCCAGCCCAGGCTCAGTTCTGTCTCACGGCGCTGCAGGTAGAGACTGGGGGACAGCTTCATCAGCCTGAGAAAACCCCACAGGATGGGTTTTGCTCAGTGTAATGTGAATACAGGACAGACAAACCCAATCGGGAACATCCCAGGATCTCCATCTCTGAGCGGTTCCCAGTCCCACACACTTAGACAACCAGGTCAAGGAACCCTTAATCCTGTTCTTTCTAAGTTATTTTCACCCTTGGGGCAGGAGGCCCCCGCCTCACACCTCATTTGCTGAGCACCACAAAATGCAGACCTCTGTGATGCTCTCTGTGCCCCAGGACCCTGTTCCAGGCCATTGCAAAGCAGCCACAGATTTTGCAAGATGTTGCTTTCTGAAAGACACCTTCCATCCTCTTTTTGCGAGAAAAAGAAAAAAGCAATGTTAGGTGGCAGCTTTCATAGCGGGAAGAGTTCTTCAGCAGAATACAGAAACACACAACAGGCAGATGTTTATTTTTTGGCTCTTTTCCCTGACACAAACCATGCAGAGATGCAGCCACCACCAACACAAACAGCTACAACTGCATC
The DNA here is from genome assembly GCA_009806455.1 of Tetrax tetrax. NCBI lineage: Eukaryota > Metazoa > Chordata > Aves > Otidiformes > Otididae > Tetrax > Tetrax tetrax. The sequence goes on from WHYT01016154.1 coordinate 297,518, forward strand.
CCATCCCTGTCTGCCTTACAGCCAGCTTGCTACAACTGCCGTCTGCTTTTCTTAGAAAGGGAAACACTAATGAGCCAAACCTGTTTTTCTGGGCATCTGGCTTGGGTTTTACTTATAAAATTCCTTTGGTCACCCTTGTTGGACAGAGCCCTCGAAGTCCTTGGGCTAAAACGCCTACAGTAACATCCTCCGCTGTTACGTGCGCCGAGTTCCCTTTGGGCAGAAACGAAACGCACCGTACGGCTGTTTGATCTGCATGCTGTTGATCCCATCCATAACACGGCTGGTGAGTGGGAACGGATGTGCTTTTATGACCCAGCTCACCAATGAATTTACACAATGTAGGTGCAAAACACTGCCCTGTGAGAAGGGTGTGTGCACGGGTAAAATGAGGTTTCTTTGAGCAGGCAAGCCCATAGGGAGGTGGAGAGATCATAGCCATGGTTCTTCCTTTCAAAGTACCTCTCCTCCCTCTTACGTCTCTGCTTAGACCTCTGCTCTTTCAACACAGCTGAAAGTAAAAACCTGCTACCACTCTCATTGTGAAAATCCTCATTTTTTTCTCCTTTGGTCTGGAGGCTTGTTTTTATACGATTTTGAAGACCTCAATCATATCACCTCTCAGCCTCTGCTCTCTAGATTACAGTCTGTGCGTTCTTAGCCTGTTCTCATTGGACAGCTTCTCCATCCCTCTGAGCATTTTGACTGCCTTTCTCTGGATTTCCTCTATTACTTCTATTCTCTATTACAATCTGGAGATAGGGAAAGCAGCGCTGCATAGTGAACTCAAGATGTGGGCATGGCAAAGATTTATAGAGCACCACAGTGATGCCCTCTGTTCTGTACATGCCTCCCTCCCTGACAACACCGAGCTCTAGCTCGCCTGCAACGTCTCTGCTGAAGACTGGAGTCTCAGGAGTAGGGCTGGGCTGGAGTCTCAGCCAGACGCTGATTATTTCAAAGGTGCTACTCCAAGGCAGGCTAAAGAGGAAAAATGGAAAATGGGCAGAGCTTGAGGGACGCAGTACTTCCCCACTCTGTTTTCACCTTACTATTCCTCTGACCTTGCTACCTTCGACACTGCTCCATAAAGCCCCTTCCCGTGCTCCCAGCACCTGCAGCACCTACCAGAAGAGGTCCTTCAACATCTAGTTGAGGGCATCTGTGACTACATTACCCATCCTGTGTAACAACTGAGAGTTGATGTGCGCAAATGCTCATAGCCCACACAGTGCCCCAGTTCAGGGGGGGCTGTGGCCCCTTCCAGTGCCCATGGGTCCATGGAGATGCCCTTCCCTTCAAAGATCCAGACTGGATCTATCTGCCTGGGGTCATCTAAAAGGGATCCTGGCAGTTTTGTTTATAGTCTTGGCTTGTGACTTGAGAAACTCATCCCACCCTTCAGTTCCCTGCTTTGCAACAGCCTTTCTGAGACAAGGCAAATCATTCAACGTTGTAGTTCTCTTGCTCCTGGAAACCTGGTAGAACAGCACTGCTCTGTGCCTGGGGATGGGGGGCTGGAAGGAGTGAGAGATGTGCTCCAGACGGAGAGGGACTGGGTATCCACCATGGGGGTCAGGTCTGTGTTCTCTCCACTCCAACCCACACCCCCAAGCCTTGGCATTCTGGAGGGATTTGGGGCGGGGAAGGGCCAGTGCAGTGCTGTGGGAGCCCAGACCAGGCTTCAGGGAGCCACCTGGGAGAATCACCAGGGCCAGCCTCACTGTGCTAGAGGCAGGATGCCTGTTCTCCTGGCTGGGTGCTGCTGCATGCCAGCCCTCACCTGGGCTGAAGGAAACCGGGGCTCAACGAGGAAAGGTGAGCATTCCCTGCTCCTAGTGCTTTGCAGAGCCCCTGGGGTACTGATGGCCATTGCTCACAGGTGATATACTGTCCCAGTGGTTTCCATCCACCACTGATGGTTTAAACTACAGGTCCTGTATCCTTCACTTCCAATGTAGAAAAGACACCATGGATAAAACATATCCCACAGACTAAAATAAACCAGTTACATGCTTAAAAAGAGCCTTTGGGTAATCAGAAATCGCTGTGCATGGAACATGCTTTTTCTTGAAGCCAAATCCTACTGCTCCTTATTTTGAATTTTTATTAGAGTCCCCAGAGCAATTAGTACACATTCAGATCCAAATGACTCCTGCAAAACCTCATCTTGGGGAAACAATGGCAGTTTTTCACTTATAGAAAACAATAAAACTTAGTCTTAAAATCCTTAACAGCTTTCCTGTTTGCACTCTTTTGCAGTCACCTAAGGGGGGAAAAATAAAACAATATACTTAGTATTTTTCATATATTCCTTTCCTGGTACTGCAACCTTGGCCACACAGCACTTCGTGCACTCCAGCCCCCTGCGTGCACCATGCAAACCAGACTGCGGAAACAGAGTCCCAGTCTCAAGCCTATGGAGGTGAAAGCCTGGACTGCACCACGGCTTTACTTCTTGGTGAGGTGGGAGGAGTTGCTTAAGCTTCCACAAAAAAATGGGCCAAAGCACAGGGATGGTGAGCTTATCTGTGGCCCAGGAGAAGCGTGGGCTTGAGAGGGAAGGTGCAGGAGACTGGTGAACATGGACCTGAGTGTCTGTAATCAGCCTGGAACAGGCTCTTTTAAAACCACATCCAGGGCTTCCAGGTTTGACTACAGGAGGACGAAGGTCCCACCAGTGACCGAACAGACAGTGGGGTCTGTCTGACCCTTACATCTCCGCTCCTGCAGGAGCAAGCCTTGACTCCCCTGGAGACTTCGCAGGGCTCTCCACAGGCTCCACCTGCAGAAAACAACTGCAATTCACAGGAATTCTTTTCAAAGGGTACATCCAGACAAACTTTATCCCTCTTTGGCTGTGAACATCAGGGTTTCTTAGCTCAGCTCAAAGCTGGCTCCATTCTCACCTCTACCTGTTTGCTCTGGTGCTCACCTTCTCTTGAGGAGGAACTATATAGTTCAGGTGGCAGTAAACTGGGCTTCTGTCCTTCTGTCTGTAGGTTTTATTACAAAAACAGGCTGTTTATGTTTCCACTCAGTTCTGTGCAGCATTGTAGTTGAATTCATTAACGCCCAGCTTTCCCAACAGGCAGGGTTACCTTGTATAAAAGCCCACAAAAGCTGTAACTGCTTCTCATACCTCGTAAATGGAAACAGCCTTCTCCCCTGTTTTTTTCCTCCTTTTGCTTTGATCCTCTCTCCTCACATTCTCCCAGTATTCAAAATAATAAAACAGGGCTGGCAGCAGACTCAGACCCCAGAAAATGAAATTCCTACCACGCCATCTACACTAAACCTATGCAATGCCTGATTGCAAGACCTTAGCAAGATTTCAGGAGGCAACAGGCAAGCCCATCCTACTTACCAACTAGAAGAAACATCCAGCATCATGGACACCAGTATAGCAGAATGAAGTGGAGTTTTGGAAGGGAGGTAAATGTCCCTTCACACTCCAACACATCAATAAATCTCTCATGTGGGGATACAGGAGAAATCTTTTCCTGATAGACGACTAGCAACACAGCAGATATTTACAGAGATGCCGTGTCCAAAGAAGTTTGTAGACAAGCTGTTTGAAGACAAATGGACTCCTGCCGTGTGATCCAGAGAGCACTGCAGGGAACAAGGTCTTCCTGAGCATCTCCCAAATCTGTCAGGAAAGCTGGAAGAGAGCAATCAGACTTTTGTGGGTGCTAGCATCACAGATAGCTGTTTTGAACCCAGTTGCTGATGTCCAAAGCTGACACACAGAACTTTGTAACATCAGATAACTCCTCACTTGTTGGTAAGAGTGTGAAACCTTCCTTCTCTCCACATACCACTCATCTGTGAAGGGCAAGATCATGCAGGCAGACTGGCAACCCCTTCAGCCGTAGGGAACCACCAGGAACAACCTGATGGCATTAGTGTGAATGAGAGCCACTCTGGAAGCTGGAGGACAAAGGAGAGGATTCTCCTTCAAAGAAGAGAACAATGAGCATAGAGGATGTCGTTATATGCATGTACAGACATCTCAAAAAGTCTGCCTTTCCATCCTGGATCATCTCCAAAGAAAACAAATACACTTCAGCCTCTTTTTATGAGGAGGGGAACTAGGTTCCTTTGGCAGACAGAAACAGTTCACCCAGCAGAGGCTTAGCCCTGGCCTCTAAAGGGCTACCCCTCCTCTATCTATCAGGTGTGTTCTCCTCTTGCCAACACTGCTTTGCACAATCCAAGCCACAGCAGAACACCACTTTGGTCCTCATGTCCTTGAGACTCCCATGTAGACAGACAACTGGTTCAAGAGTCCTGGATGCTACTGACTGCCACGATGTCAACCTGGCTGACTTGCATTTTCAGCTGGCCTCCAAGTCAAGAGCATTGGCACCAAGGCATCCATGACTAGGTAGCACATATCGTCTTGAGTGCTAAAGATATTCAGGCCTAGAAGCCATCAAGTCTAGAAAAGACTGCTGGAGGAGGCCACGTAGGACTAAGCCCTGCCACTGACTTCAGCAAGCAAAGCCTGAAATGGGATCAATCAATGTCCACTTTGGACCTAAGGTGAGACAGTCAAGCTCATCTGTGAGAGAAGCAGTTGGGTAACTCTCACACCAGTGGGGATAATCTGTTTTCATCCCTGTGAAAGAAAGGAAGAACAGCTTCCCCCACTCCTCCCACCCAGTCAGACTGAGATGTGCTTAGGTGGCTGGAGAACACAGCCAAGATTTGCTGACTGTCAATAGGGTCAGAACTTCACTGTCTAACGTTACAGGGTGTCAGGGCATGAAGCATGGAATTTCCACTGAGGTCAGCAGCTCTGCTTGGGCATAAAGCTGTTTATCCAGAGGACCTGCAAAGAGCAGCTTGAGAAAATAAGATCTAATATGAAGGGACTTTAATATGTCATCAGGATCAAATCAAGACATTTGGGAGGTAAAGTGGAGAGAAGAAGCCACTACAGGGGAACAGACAGGACAATGCTCTAGAAAAATCATCTCCCCTCAGACCAGGAGTGAATGTCAGCCCTTTTCCTAGTGAATACTCTACCTATAAGCTCACTAGCTCTGCAGCCCACCATTTTTGGTTTAGACCCAAAACTCCCTCTCAAAACTGCATGAAACATCCATGCAAAGGAAGTGTGGATTAGGTAAATCCTCCTTTTCCAAAGGAAAACAGGTGATCACTGGGCTTCTGAAAACTCTCTGTGGCTGTAGAGCACCAAGGAGATGCGATGAACTGACAGTTCACCATTCTTCCACGTTGGAGTGGTGCTTGTACCGTTAGCTGGCAAAGGTCTATGTTCTGCAGGTGGCACGACCACCCTCCCTCCTCTCTCCCAGGAACTTTCACCCAAGAAGAAAGATCCAAGGCCCACCTACACTTTTGGAAGGTCCATCACATCTGTGTAGTAATGTGCTGCCTGCGACCGCAGTCTGCTGGGTGCAGAGAGTCAAAGAAATGACTGAAAAGATAATTGCATATTTATTTCCAGAACTTACAGACTGGGATGGAGCCACCCAAATAAAAGCACATTATCACTGCTCTGTTAGGATGTGGTAAGTTATCGTTATCTTTAACATGGCCACAGGAGATGCTAGTCAGGACTTAACTATAGCAGAGCTTGCATGAACACATGGCAAAGCACTCTGAGTGGGATTGGTCTCACGCAGATGCAGGTATCTCCAGCTGAGCTCAGCCCCCAGGCCCTCTTCAGAGTCAGGAGAAAGACTGCGTCTCATCTGTACTAGAAGTCTGTGTTATAACCAGGAAACCACACTCTGGTGTTCACTGGACAACAATCCCAGCTGCTGATGTTTACGTTGCAGACACCTGCTTTTAGAGAACGAGCCTCCTGCCCAGCACTGCTGGCCACTTCTGGGCTGCAAACACTCCTTTGAGACACCGTTCTGCTTTTACAGCGCAGCTACTGAGTGAGAACGTACTTCCCTGAAACCTGCAAGTCTTTTTTCTTCCCACAGCCAGTTCAAAGCAGAGTCAGCTCACGTTGCTGTGTTTTCGTTTTGAGAAAACTGATACTTCAGAAAGAACTGGTGAGATTTTCTGAGTAAGTTTCTCTGTTTTGGAATGGCTGCTGTCGTGAGGACCCTGGGAGTGACAGCCCCCAGCAGCATCACTTCCTGACACGACCAAAACTGGCTATCCTAAGTGTGGATGTCTTTGAGCGGCATGAAATGTTGAGGCCAACTTGTTTTGAAAACTGAGCAAGTTGCCCAGAAAATACTACTGAAAACCTGATGGAGACATTTTGCAGCTCCCCTGTAGAGGCTGATCTGCCCTTAAGGGATGTGCTGGATAACCATGCCAGTAGGACTGTGACTTTCCTGGTGGAGGGGTATAGTTCTAACAGGCACGCTCCCACACTGATGGTGCTTTACAGATACAAGGCCTTTTCATATAGAAACATACAATCATAAAATTGTGTGGGTTGGAAGGGACCTTAAAGATCATCTAGTTCCAAACCCTGCCATGGGCAGGGACACCTTTCACCAATCCAGGTCCCGCAAAGCCCCGTCCAACCTGGCCTTGAACACTCCCAGGGATGGGGCATCCACAGCTTCTGTGGGCAACCTGGGCCAATGTTCCACCACCCTCATAGTGAAGAATTTCTTCCTTATGTCTCATCTAAATCTGCCCTCTTTCAGTTTAAAGCTGTTAGCCCTCGTCACATCCCTACATGCCCTTGTCAAACGTCCCTCCCCATCTTCCCTGCAGCCCCCTTTGGGCACTGGGAGCCGCTCTCAGCTCTCCCCGGAGCCTCCTCTTCTCCAGGATGAACAGCCCCAGCTCTCTCAGCCTGGCCTCACAGCAGAGCTGCTCCAGCCCTCTCAGCATCTGCGTGGCCTTCTCTGGACCCTCTCCAACAGCTCCACGTCCTTCTGATGTTGGGGGGTCCAGAGCTGGGCGCAGCGCTGCAGGTGGGGTCTCACCAGAGCGGAGCAGAGGGGCAGAATCCCCTCCCTCGCCCTTCTGGCCATGCTTCTCTTGATGCAGCCCAGGATGCCGTTGGCTTTCTCAGGGCTTTTCTCCTGCTTCTTAGACATCATTACATTTATGCATCAGGCAATTATTTTGGGAACTGACGAATTACATCCTGGACTGAGCCTTCACTGATGCACAGAGAGGCTAGTGAGGCCTGCCAGAAATAAGTGTGTTGTAAACGTGACATAAAGGCTCAGGAGGTGGATGCCATTCAGCCCGGTTCATCGGGTGACCAAATGACACAGTGGCATGAGAGGAGTGGCAGTTAGGCTCACTGTGGGTGCATGCGGCCTGAGACGACTGTGCAGGCTGCATGTTGTGCATCCGAGACTGGGAATCTCTGATTTTTATAGTGCACAAAATTAAAGGGACAGTGTCACTGAGGCACAATCCTTACAGTTTGCTGTCATCTAGAGAGCAGTCTGTTCCCTACCCTTCTGCTTGGGCTTACATGAAACATCTAGGTCATTAAAGCACCAGTTTCTGCTACAGGATCATTCTCTACATCTGCCAGGAGCTGCTATAATTTTGTGGCCACTTTCCTTCTGGCTTGGTCTGTCAGTGGTAATAGTAACACATCTGCATGTTAGGTGTGACTGTCACGCTCTGATGTTACTGCGATGCTGCACATCCAAGTCCGCTCTGCTTCACCTGGGGTTCTCACTCTGCTTCTGGTCCCCAGGCAGCTCTGGTCCCACACTGCCAGCAGGTAGTGAGAGTTGTCTCCTCTGGACGTTATCACAGGTCTCACACTGGTTGCGGGTGGGGAATCCAAGCCTCCTGGAGTCACATCTGAGCACCCAGCTCTCCCCCTTCTTGCATGTAAAAAAGAAAAGACTACAGAGGAGGCTTGGAGGATACCAGAGCTCAAAGGCACAAAAGGAGGCAGCTCCAAAAATCTCTTGCTCTTTTAAGGCAATGTTATGATTCAGGGGTGAGGGGTAATGCCCATCCTAGTGTCCCGCGCTGCGAGGTGCCATGCCAGGAGCAGGTCCTGGCTGTACACACATCAAACACCCTTGCGCAGCGCTCAGGTGCTGTGCGTTGTGGACACTGGAAAGCACCCGTGGCAGCAGGCACCGTCCCAGACAGAAGCAATACAAGACCGGCTCTGCAGCTGTGGTGGCACAAGTCTGCTCGAGTGTGGGGGGCACAAGTGCTGCTCGAGGGGCTGCAGCTGCCTGTGAGGAGCAGCCAACAGCAATGAGCTCCCAATGGAGGGCAGGAGGTTTGCGAGAGAGGAGGCTTCATTTCTCAGGGTGGGAAGGAGCAGAGCGGCAGGGCACGATGACTTGGGGGCCTGCAGAAAGGGTCTCTCTGCAGCAATGGTTCTTCTGCTGGTGACAGGAGCCCCGTGGTCCCCAGCTCCACCAGCACACACCTCAGCAGAGGCCCAGGGCTGCGCTGAGCAGGTGGCTCCAAGGGCACCGCAGCCCAGCAGAGTAGAGCCCAGCACTGCCCAGCCAGTCCCTCTGCAGGGCCACCACCCCGCAAAGGCCACCGTCAGGCCACAGGACAGCGGTGCCGAGCACCTGCCCCACCGGCCCCTTGGAAGGAGCTGTCAAAGGAAACCGCCTCAGTCCCTGCAGCAAATTAATTCTCTCTATTTCTGCGAGGAAAAACAACCCTGTGATTATCCCCTGCCTCAGTTTCCCACCTATGCCACGGAGAAAACTGCCTCCTGGGACCTGGTGAAGAAAGAGAACTTCAGTGGTGGGAGAACACCAAGAGACCTGGATGAACAGCCTCAAAAGGAGGACACAGGGTGCCCTTTCCTCGAAAGGCAGGTTAACATTCCCAGCTGCAGGTAACCAGCTCCTGCTCCGGCAGGCTCAAGGCTCTGGTGAGGGGTGGCTCAAATAGCTGCCTTTGCCTGGTGTTGCTAACTTACGAGATAAAACCTAAATATTCATTAAAGCAGCACTTGGCAGAAACCCCATCCTCAATTACAAAAATAATTTCCTTTTTTTTTTATGAGTCTGAAGCCTTTGGGGCCTCATAATCTAATTAAATAAAGCTTTCTCACTTTCCTCTTGCCTGGTCCCATAGCTTCTGTTGTACCAGCAAAGACAAATATATATTTTTAATTTAGCAGAATCCCCCTGCACCGTGTACGTCCTTCTGTCCAGAAACCACCTCTGTTCCCCTCCATGTTTGAGTCCTGCTTGGGCAGGCTGTGTCCATAGCCTGGTTGCTTTTGCCCCGGAAAGTGCCCGGTACACCTCCATCCCCTTCCAGCCCCTGGGTATCCAGTGCCCTGTCGAGGAGCAAACCTGCAGAGCCTGGCAGGAGCAGAGGGCTTACTCCACCTAAGGAGAGCTCTGTGTTGGGAGCCGTGCCTCGTGTCATGCTGAGTGCGGATCTCATCCAAGTCTGCAAGATCCATCTGCCAGGACGTGCGGTGGGGAAACGACCCTGCTTCAGGACATACAACAGGGAGAGGCTGCAGGTGAACTGGAGAAGGTGCCATCCTCTCCGTCTGTTTGGGTCCAACACCAGCCAATATCAAGTGGCCACGCGCGGAGTGGTCAGGGACCTCGGCAAGCGGGACCCGGGATTGCTGTGGAGAACACCATGCTCAGCAGGTCCTGCTTTGTACAGACCAGTGGGCAGTTGTTTCTCCTGGCCTCAGATCATCCAGCTTTGGATCGGGTGCTGGAGGGAGGGTAGGTACCACAGGGAGCTCCCTCTCCACCTCTAGGAGGCTCTTTCCCAGAACTGTGTGAAATTTTTTGGAAAAATTGTTCATTGGCCGAAAATTGCAATTATAGGTCAGCTAAATGTTACCTAGAACTGTGATGCATTTGTGCTGAAACCACCAAAGAGCTAGATTTAAAAAAAGTCCTCAAAGTGTAAAAAAAAAGATTGCAAGAACTCAGCTTTGTGCTTTGACTGTGGAGCACACAAGCAAATATAGAAAACAAAAACTGAAAACAAAAATTGAAACCCTTCAATTTAGTTTGCTATTACAGCATTTCCCTACATTCTTTCAATTTTTTTTAAGGATTTAAAAGAAAAAAAAATTGGGTCAAACTTGGTTTTTCATAGAGAGACAACTGTCACACAAGGGAGGCTGAGCTCACATCATTTTCTCTGGGTTTTTCAGCAGGGTTGGTGATTTGCAAGAGTATCAGTCACCTGAGTCTGATGTAAATTTTCCTGCGCAATGCTGATCAGGAGAGCTCAGAGGCACATGCTCCAACCCCCGAAAAGGGGGCAGCACGGGGATTTACTCTCCTAATGCAGATCTGCAGGTTTTGTCTTTTGAGGAGAGGGCTTGGTTCTCCATCACAGAGCCACAGAATGACCACAAAGAGATGAGGAGCTCAGCTGCATCACCTGGAAGGGAGGTGCAGGATGGGAAGTGACCGCACAAGCCACTAAATCCAGCTATGAGCCCCTCAGTCCAGAAAACACTTCATCCAGGAGATCACAGAGCAGTCCTGTCCCCAGCGCACTCCTCGCCACACTCACAGCACGTTTAAAGCTCCCAGAGAGACCGGGGCCCTCACGATGCTGGAGTGCGATGCTGGAGAGCAGGAGATACAAAATCATTGGACTAGGCCATAGCGGGGGCTTTGGGAGGTGATCCTAGGAACCAAACCATGTCCCATGCTGTAGAGGAAGGCAGAAAATGCTGGGATTAATCTCGTGCCCATCCTACTTACAAGGAAACCTTGCGTCTTCCCTGAGCCCCGATGAGGTGTCCCAAGGCAGTCAGCAATGACAGGGCATCCCACCAACATCGCCTTTGTTGGGACCCATTCAGGATGCCTCAGAGAAGATGAGGACCTAGGAGAAGATGATGCAAGGCCTTTGTGAGCTGGTGGTACTGCAAAAGTGACACTCTGACCAGTTTGCATGGGACTCCTCAGAGTGGCACTGGGAGGAAGCCTTCAGGTGTGGTCTCCTTTTCCGGGTCCCCGTGCAAACACGGCTTCTTCCCAGGACGTGAGGATCAGCTGTTCCTTCAAACAACCCTACAGCAAATAGCCAGAGCCACCTGCCAGGCTCTCCAAGACTTGCTCATGTACCACAGAGCTGAAAAACCATGGGGGAAGGATGCGGTGCCATGAGAAGGAGGAAGAGGAAGGAGTGGAGAACATATAAGCAGTGGTGGTGAAGAGACAGGTGACAAATGGTGCATCCAGTGCCAGGCTGAAGCCCAGTGAAAGCATGGGGAGCACAAGAAGGGGCTCAGGCTGCCTCTGTTCTACGGCCCTGCCCGGTGCAAGTGAGGGAGCACTGGGGCTGCTCCAGTGACAGGACCAGTGTTTGTGCTAAAGAAGCAATCACTAATATCCCTACCTGGGGCTTGAGCAGAACTAGGTGCTGGCCAGGGTCAGGAGAGTCAGATTATGGACTGCAGGGAAGGACATCCCTGAGCATCTCAGCTGTTCATCTCCAGGAGCTCCTGCAGGAAGACAAAGGGACAGCAGTGAGGATGAAGGGTGAGGGGATTGCTGTCCAGATTGGTCAAGTGCCTCTCCACCGGTGAGCCCAGCCTGCCAACTACCTCCCCAGGGTCACAGAGCAAATGAGGGAGGGAGCCAGAGCTGACCCTGTCTCTCTCACCTATGATTCCTGCACCACAACCGCCACAGAAAAGCATCATGAGGCTCATGCGTGGAAGGTACCACTCCTTTGGACCCATCCGACCACCAATAGCCTGGATGCACTGACCCTCACGTGGACTCTGTCCCACCACATCCCTGGGAAAGGCATTTCCCTGCTGAAAGGGTGAGGAGGATGTTTTCACCCTCAGCAAATCTGGCAAGGAGTTGTCTCCATGACAGAGACTTTGGCAACCAGCAGAGCAACCAGCAACCTCCAGAGAAGCAAATCACCCACTCCAGTGACTTCATGCATGCAACCTCCAGGCAGGTTTTTCCCTCAGCAGGAATCACTTTGCCCATAGCCATCACTTTGGTGGCAGAGCCAACAGCTCACCCCCAGCCTAGAGAGCATCCTTCTGGCAACGCCATCCACTGTCAAGTCAGCAGGGCCACACTCAGATGTCGGAGCTGAGCAGGCCTTTCCATTTCCTTTTGGCAACAAGCACCGACTCCAGCTTTGGGCAGGACCACTGCCACCACACAGGGCAACTCCACAGATGGAAAAGGCACTCCAGACTTCAAAGGAGACTTCTCACTTCGGTCCTTTTTAACATGGTGGCCTGACATAGCACTATATGCCTGCCATAGTGCTATAGGCATAGCATACACAAATCATGGCATGGGCTGAAGCTTGTGTCAAGAGTGGATGGAGGGATCTTTGTCAGTCCCATGGAGGAAGGCGACAAAAAGGTGTCAGATGATGGGATGGTGGGAAGAGAAGGGATGGGGACATAGGTTAAAGTCAAGAAGAGCAATACAGAGTATTACAGTATGGCAGATGAGCTGTGAGCAGCACCAGTGGGGAAAGTGGAAAGCCAAGACACCTGTAAAGGCTTCCCACTCAGAGCTGGATGCAACCATAACGAGAGATAAGGCGGACACCTCCTGCCAAGCGCTGAGTATCCAACTCCATGTGAAGAGCCATGTGATGGCTCACATAATGAGGACATCAGAGGGGGCTTCACCTCAGTTACCCTGTAGGTGGGGTCAGAAAAGCATGTCCTCAACTTGGACACCACAGAAGATGGTGTAAAACTGCTCGACTCCCTCTTGCTGCCCACTGCAGCTCTAAGGAGTGGCCTCAGCAAAGAGCACCCTTACTCCATCCACCCAGCCTCCGTGAACCAGTACTGCTTCCCATCACCACTGCACCTACAAACAGGACCGCACCAGCTGGATATGGAACTGGCCGGGTGATCAGAGGGGCTTGCTGGCAGAGCTCCTGCATCCTCTGCCCAGTGCTGCCACTCTCACCTCGGTATGCCAAGCCTCAGTTTCCCCAGAGAACAACACAGCCATGTCCTAGGGTGGACTGAGGAGCGATAATGTGCTGAGACAGGAGGAAACTCAGTATTGAGAACCACTTGGCTTCTAGCCTCACGGATCCAAGAGAATCTCCAGGGAAAACCACCCACTTCAATGCCACTTTTGCCTAACTTTTAGGGGGAAAGATGAGACAAAATGAGAACCATCCATTTTGTGAATCAGCTATCTCTCTGACTTCCCCTCTGGGCTCAGCCGCCCACTTTCAGACTTTATCCATTGTTTGCTTGGACTTGTACAGGAAAAAATCACGTTAAAGAAAATCCTAGCTGAATCACACACTTTGGAGCAGTTGCAATGGACAATTTGACAGGGACATGGGGATTTAGCATATTTTTAGTACAAAAATATCTAATGATAATATGCTACACTCCTGGCTAGAAACATTCTCTACTGGCATGGGGGGAATTTAAGCCATAATGCTAGCTACCATAGTGCAGGCCTGGAACTCCACGCAAATATTACCCTGATCCAAGAGCTACAAAGCTCTGTTTATCCTAGTAATTAATTCTCTCTTATGTTTAGTGATGCAATTAGAGAAACACTGCCATTCTGATGGGCTTGTTTCCACCAGTGCCTTTTATTATATTTACATCCCCACAATAGGCTTGGTCTTACAGAAAAGGGTGAAATTGCATTTATGGAGACAATGCCACACGCACTCGCAAAGCATTTTATAGATGTAAAGTTAGGGTCCCAATTGCACGTTTATTGTGTGAGCACACAATGAGCTCAGATTAAATATTGACTAAAGCCAGCCTAACACCCAAAATAATGAAGATGAGCACAACAGTGTGATTTACTCCCAGCCACTAGAGAAACACACATCTGTAACATATAACATGCCCTTCCCATAGATATAATCTTTGTAATCTTTCTACCTACCCTTAGGCAGGAAAATTTCATTCTCATAAATTATGGATTTTCTTTCCCAACTGCCAACACATTCATATTACCAGTTGCAAAGGAAACAAATATAATAAAAACCAAATGCCATTCCCCTGATACAGTGATGAGTAGGTGACTGGCTCCTAGTATCCTCACAGTTGAGGCAGGAAAATGGAAGATAAACATGGCTAAAATCTGAGAATCCTTTCCCTTTTGTCCCCCGAGATGTGGGAGCCAGCAGGGAGGTGTGGGCATGGCAGGTATCTTTTCAGAAAGTACTCCCAGCCCTAGCTGTGCTCTGAAAACTATCTGTCCTTCTCATGCCTTCCTCCTCCTCAGACTTGTAGAAGAAATTCAGGGAGACACAGATGCTAATATAACAATTACGATAATAACACAGCACTGAACGGGGGCGACACGCACCCTTTACAGCAGCTCGACCTCTAAATCCTCTAATACGGTACTGCTTCATTGAAGATTAAAAGAAATTGTAACCTAGCACAGACAAAAAGACACAGGAGGCAAGGCAGGATCTCACTCAGCAGAGAAGCCCCACTCCAGTCCAGATGCAGTCATATCACTTCAGCTTCTCTGTACCATCTCCATGACAACCATGTAATTTGGATGCAATAACCACTACCGAATTGATCTTTAAATGTAGCTTTGTTACAAAACATAATACTGAACATGTCAGGCTCAGGATAAAGACAAGTAACCCCCTACCAATGAGGATTGTGATTTAAGAGCCCCCTTTTAATTCTCAGCTGCTGAACAGTCTTGCTATTTCAATAATTACGTGGATGAGCGGATTTTAAAATCAGTAACAGCAAACACCATTTGTGTGCGTGTGTGCACGGCATGCTGTAGTATAACATCTCAAACGAGACCCCACACTGCGAGCTGGAAAAATGTGTCAATGTCTGTTCAGAGAACGGGCATCTTCCCACAAGCACGCGCATGCACACACACACACTCACACACACGCGTCAGGGAGGTTCAGTCTCCAGCAACTGAAGCATACAGCTGATGCATCAAATAATCCTAATAGGAATCAAAGCCGGTATAACTAAGGAAAACAGGGTGGGCGATCAACGTACCGCGCGTCAGACAATGAGAGAGGGGGAGCTCACATCTGCACTTACCCAAGAAATGAGCTGGTTATTTTTTGGTCCGTTCACGAACGCAGCTCCCTTTTCTCTTCAACAATCCATGCAAAATAATCTGCAGTCCCACCGACGGAGGAGTGGCCCCGTCCCTCCCCCTCCACCACCTCCCTAGACCTCCCCGTTATTGGCTTCCTTCTCCCTTTCCCCACTCTCCCTCTCTTGCCGAGGATGGTTACACCTCCCAGCCTCCCCCGAAGGTGTCGAGAGATCTGGCAGGCAGCTGGGAGGGGACGGGAGAGGGGGAGGAGGCAGGGATGGTGGTGAATGGACCCGGTGAAAGGATGGAATAAAGCCCTTGCTGGCGAAGGCCCCGGAGGAGCAGGCGGCAGGAGAGGACCCGCTGCAGGGCTGGGAAGATCCGCTGGCCGCTCAGGCTGCGCAGGAGCCGACAGCGATGACCCCAGGGGCCTGGGGGTTTGTCCCCCGACATGCACCCGCAAAGCACTGGGGGACAGGTCTGCTTCCCGCCAGCACATCACCACTCTTCGAGCTGAGACCGGCTTGAAGTTTTAGGTTGAAATCCTGCCAAATGCTCACGCTGTAACAACCAATGCACTCCCACGCACAGACATACAGCACTGGAAATGCCTCAGAGACCCACCCCGGTGCAGACCCCAGCCCTGGAGGTCGGCTTGCTCCGTGCCTCCGGACACTCCCACCTGCTGCAGCCCCATCC
>WHYT01016154.1:313193-409169 GCA_009806455.1 Tetrax tetrax
ACCCCATCTCTCCCCACCCCACAGCAGGAGTCGTGCTGGCCTTCATCAGCGGTGCTGCCTGTGTGCCTGCCTGCCACGCTTGCTCCAGAGCTGTCCCCACCACGGCGGGCTGGTCCGCATGCCCACTCACCATCACTGTGACCTTCTCTGGCAAGGCTGACAGCCCTTGTGTGCAAATGCAGCTATTTTACCTACACACTGGCACAGGCATCTGGCTTACAGAGATGGCTGGGGACACAGCGTGGGGTGGAGAGGTAGGGGACACAAGACTTTTCCTGCAGCTTTAGGGGCCCCCTGACTTTACCTGCTGAGCCAGTGCTGTAGGGAAAGCACTGCCTCTCGGCCATTAGGTGGCTGGGGTTTCCAAGGGTGTACAGGTGAGAGGTGGTGGGTGCTCCCTCATCCCAGTTGCCCAGCTGGAGCACAATGGTCCCTCAGTCTGAGCCGGCTCGGGCAGTGGCCAGCTACCAGGACCCTTAACCTGGAGCTGGCACACACTTTTGCACTGGGATCGCCCATATCTTGGTGATCCAGGATACTCACCCGTCTGCCTGACGGCTTCCCAGGGATGTGTGATGCCTGCCTGCCCTCAGCCCTGTGCCTCACAGTGCCCACAGCACCACGTGTGTGCACCGTCCTCCCTTCCAACAGCTGATGGGGCTCCCACAGCAGCATGCAGAGAGCAGCTGGACCTTCACACCGAGTAAGAAGGGTTTGGTGTCTGTCCCAGCCGCCTGTTCAAAGACAGCCGATGGCTTCCCGATTCCCTGGAGAAAACCTCTCCCTGGACCTCTGTGCCTCTTGGAAAGCTTGTTGCAGGGG
This sequence comes from Tetrax tetrax, assembly GCA_009806455.1. NCBI lineage: Eukaryota > Metazoa > Chordata > Aves > Otidiformes > Otididae > Tetrax > Tetrax tetrax. The sequence goes on from WHYT01016154.1 coordinate 314,016, forward strand.
ACGGACACTACTGAATGAGCAGACAAATCCCTAACATCCCAAATTAAAAATATCATTACAGTATACAGCCATACATCCAGACACCAAAGTGCAGCCATTAGGTGAAATAGTGTCCTGGAGCTCAGCAGAACACGGCTGTATATTCTTCCAGAAGGGATACCCCACAGCACAGCACACAGGGTTGTTTGCCAGGGATAGTATCGGTAATGAGCCATGTAATGAGCCACCCTGCAGCTATACTCAGGAGTTATCCAACAAACGCAAGTGTGAATGAAGGTTACTGTGCTGGAGACACATGGAATTGGTCTTGTGGCTGCGGACAAGGGCAGTATGCAGCCGGACAGATCCAGGTGTGGGACTGTTAACCTCCCTCAGGGTTCCTTCGTCTGAGAGACACAATTTACCTTATGCTATGAAAAAAGTCTGTTCTGCTCCTCCCTCGAATCAATTCTAATGTATTTGTAAACAACCAATTAACAGGTTAGGGTGCTTTAACAACAACAAAAAAATAATTTTAAAAAAGCACAATCAATATTCATCAGTCTGTTGTACTCCTTAGATCTGAAAGCAAGTAACAAAATCCAATTTCTGCGCAGCCAGTCCTAGGAAGTGACATTTTGCAGCGTAAGAAAACGAGGTTCTAGTTTCTAAGAATACATCCACTAGCAAGGCTCCAAATAACTGGGTTATCAATCACTCTGCTTCTGGAAATGCACAGATCAACAGCTGGATTCAGGGAGAAACCTCCACTCATCCCTTGAGCAGGGCGATGTGCTTGTCCTTATCATCTATGAGGCACTCCTAACAGGAACAGAGTACTGGTATTTCTCCTGGATTGCCGATAGATCTGTGTTAGATGCCTTGTGTATGTCATAACATTATTTTGGAACTCAGAAAACTCTGAAACTGTAGCAATTTTGGACATGCTGTTTAACTGCCTGGATGCGTACATGAACGTGCAGGTGTCATTTGCCACCTGTGACACGAGTTCTCTGGGGAGGCAGCAGCAAGCTAAGGAGAGGCCACCTTCCTTCCGTGTCGACACCAGGGGAGCCACCCCTCAAGCCTCTGTAGGTCTCTTTACTTCACTTGGCAATTTTAAAAGTGTTTTAATTGCCACTTAGTTCCTAAGTTTGAAGTGGTGCATCCCTGTTACAAGTCATTTTCCAGCCATGCCCTTCTCATGGTAATAAATGTGGCTCACAAGGACATCCCTGGGTGCTGCTCAGCCTTCTCCTTGATTTTTTCAATGAAATCACTGCATGTGTTTGCATGCACCCAGGAATCATTTTGCTTCCATGTCCTCCAACAGCTGCTTTTCTCAGGAAATCCCTTGGATTTCCCAGCTGGGACTCACTAACTTTCAATACAAGTCACTCTAATGGAAGCCGGAATTAGGAGAAAGCTCTACAAGTATCTTGCCACAAGCCTTTCGCAGGTAGTGTAGGTAGGGGGGTGTAGAGGGGAATAACAGCCCTCTGAAGAAGAAGGGTCAGTCCTTGTGAGCCTTGGCCTTGCTCTTGACAGTTAAAATCAGCTCTTTACTCTGGATTATGGCTGTCCTGAAAAGTCTGGGCTGGGTGATGGGCAGAAATGATGCTTTAAAAATAATCACGAGCAAAAGGCCGCATAGAAAGAGCTCCTTTAGAACCCTGCGGCGGAAGGGCTGCTAACAGCTTGGTAAGTCTGGGAAGATGGAAAGGGGAGAGGGAATAGAAGAGCCCTTCAGAAGAGGGTAGAAGGAAAGGGTATAGATCTTTGTGTGTGTGTGTGTACACATGCATCAGTGCATGTGCGTGCAGGCACCTGGAGAGACCCCACAGACCCCACGCTTTGCTGGATTGGAGCTGAAGCCTCAGGCACTGAACACGAGACCCACAACTGGCTCTTCTTCTCCAGTCGCATCAGTTCCTGCCCCACAACAGCTTGTTCTGGGGTGGCTCATGCTTGGTGGGGGACCACAGAGCCATCAGGACACCACAGCGTCATGATGGGTCTGGTGATGGTGTGGGAGGGAGACACTAACCTTATCTGGTTCGTGAATTACAGGGATATTGTCAGGAGCCTTCGCTTTAACAGCCAGCTGAAAACTCTTTGGTCTGAGGCATTTGGAAAGCCCGTATGAAATGTGTTCTGCACTAAAAAAGCTGCCACTTACATACAGGAAAAAAGCACCTTCACCCTAGGAGAATGACTCCCAGCCTGTAGGCTGATGTCACCCTGTAACCATTGGCTCTTCTTGGATCATAGAATCATAGAATCTTTAAGGCTGGAAAAGACCACCAAGATCAAGTCCAACCATCAGCTCAACACCGTCATGCCTACTAATCCATGTCCTGAAGTGCCACGTCTACACGTTCTTTGAACTGCTCCAGGGATGGTGACTCCACCACTTCCCTGGGCAGCCTGTTCCAGTGCTTGACCAAAGCTCAGCTACTGCAAGCATTTTCCCCTAGGAATTTTTTTTTTTCCCATAGGCTGTGACCAATTCCCCTTATAATCTCCTGGACACACATTCAAGTGGAACTTGTTTAGTGGCTCCATAGGAGTCCAGTTTTCTACAAAAAATACACCCTTCTTTGAGCTCCTCGATAACCTTCTGGGTGCCAGGCCAGGACTCAGACTTGAGTACCAGCCTGGCCAGTGGCCAGCACAGCCACCACGATCTCCAGTGCCCTCTGGAAGTCCCAGATGACACTGTGCACAGCACAAATCTCCTACATGAAGATCTGTCTCCTCTCTCGCACATGCTAAAGAAATCCTGATGTGCTATGGAGGTTTTTGATCACCTGCCCAGTGCAGGCATTCCTGCCTGGGAAAGCCCAGTCTGGAATGTGGAAGACATAATTCCCAGAATTTCAGGTTTTGGGAGAAGGCAGGATTGATGCTGCTGAATGATCACACTGTTCACTTGCTATCTTCCTGCATGTCAACTTTCAGATGAGTCAGTGCCGTCCAAAACACCATCTTCCCTTTGCTTGTGGGGGCTTCCTGAGTGTATGAATTTGCATTTGTCTTCCTGAGAACCCATAGCTGACGTAAGATCAGCTGCCCAAGTAGACCTGACTACTCTCAGCATCTGACTTGTCCTAAGTTCACTAACTTTTAGTGTATGAAAAACTGTACCCTCCTCTACTGAGGTCCCCAGCAAACTCTGTGAGGTCACACAGTGAGTCCGTGGTTCTTCTGGCTACAAGGGGTCCGTAGCATCTCTTCCATGATTCCATCATTCCAGTGCAATGAGTCTCCCCCTCGCTGCCATTCATCGTCTCACCTAAACAAACATCATTCTATTTTGTCTGACTTATTTGAGGTGCCCATACACCCCAACGACCCAGGTACCAATATACGTGAAGTATCAACACCCTAAAAGGATTCCTGAGACACGTCTTATGGAACCATTCAATGTTTTCTAGTCCTAGACATGTACAAACACTTCAGTTTACCACTTGCCATTTAATATGCTGCCTGGTTACTACTGGAGCAAGAAACTTCCCATCATCTCTAGAAGATAAAAACCCATCAGAGTATTTTTCTCCAGAGCGATGAATCTTTGGCTGGACACTTCTTTTTCTGCAGTATCAGAGCAGACTCTTTTACCACCTTCATCTAAAACCAACACACAGCATTTGTTTTCTTCCTCACATATATGCGTACAAATACACACACATGCACACTCTTTTATATTCCTTAATGCTAACAAACATTATCTGCATTTATTGCTCTTTCAAATTAGCCTTCCAGGTCTCTGATTACATAACAGTTAATTCATAGCTTTGGTTACCAAATCCCTTCTTTTTCTATTTCTGTTTTTTATTACTGTTATTATTTCTATTTTTCTCTTCCTTAACAGTGATAGATTCTTAGCTAAGAATGTCTTTGATGACTGCAAAACTGTGTGCATGCTGTGGAGGAGACAGCATCTATCAAAGTTTTCTCAAACAACTCTCATTTTAACACACATTATTTCGTCTCAGTTTTTCCTCCAATCATTTCTTGCTTGTAATTGTTCTCAGCTTCAGAAAATTTACCACTTCAAAGTGCCTTCCATATGTATTATCAATTTAGCATTAGATTCTGCTCGTAACAAATGCAATTAGGTCGTTTAAGCAACCATTAATTCTGAGCTCAGTAATCAATTCACCTTCATCTGTCGGATTGAGGTCTGATAGAGAATTACACCAAATTCACCGCGTTACTTCTGGTAACAGAAAATTATCATCTGTCATTTTCAGAAACTCTGGGGCTGTGTTATTGGCAGCAGCACGAGTCCTTCAGCATCTGCCCCTGAGGCTGAAAAGCTGTTCCGCGAACATGGATTCTCTTTCACTTGTTATGACGCTGTTTGGGGGAGCTATTTGTCCGCCCCTAGTTCGATCTGGTAGTCTGCAGGGATATATCTGTACCGGGGCTGACCAACTTGAACCTGAATGGAAGAGCAGCCCTTGGCTGTATATCAGGATAAGCGTGTGGACAGTGTTTCAGGAAAGGCTGGAAATTTGGAGGCAAAAAGGCTACAGGTTATCCGGCTCTGTTAGCAAATCCACTCCCTTTATCCAACAGAAAGCAACTTCCAGAGGTGCCCACAGCTCCGCCGCTGCTGTCTGCATGTATCCCTTAAGCGCTGCTTCAGCCGAGTGCTGTCCCAGGGAGGCAAAGCTCTGCTGCACCTCCAGCGAGCCCTGCACAGTGGCACCTCCCCAGCTCACCGAGATCTCCAGCATGGTCTCCACCAGCCAGATGTGGTGCCAGGCAGAGCGTGGCTTTCTCCATGTGCCTGACATCGCGTGGCTCTTGGATTCCTGTGAAGGTCCCATCTCCATCTCTCTGTCCTGCCAGCCCTGGGTCACTAGGGTGTCCTGTGATTCAGGCTTGTGGGCTTGTGTCAGTGTGTCTCAGTGTCATCCAGGATGTCCTATTTATTTTTGGAAATGAAAATTTCTGATGTCCTTTAGTGCCCAGGCACGTGACATCAATGTACGGGATGACTGCACAATCTCCTTTCTACTCATTTCTCCGCATTTCAAACTCAGATGCATATAAAGCTGCTACTGATAACAGGTCCTGTCCTCCCTCGACCTGCTGGCCACGCTCCTCTTGATGCAGCCCAGGATGCGGTTGGCCCTCTGGGCCGCAAGGGCACATTGCCAGCTCATGTTGAGCTTTTCATCCAGCAGCGCCCCCAAGTCCTTCTCCGCAGGGCTGCTCTCCATCCATTCTCCACCCAGCCTGGATTAGTGCTTGGAATTGCCCCAATCCATGTGCAGGACCTTGCACTTGGCCTGGTTGAACTTCATGAGGTTGGCACGGGCCCACCTCTCCAGCCTGTCCAGGTCCCTCTGGATGGCATCCCTTCCCTCCAGCATGTTGACCACACCACACAGCTTGGTGTCATCGGCGAACTTGCTGAGGGTGCACTCTATTCCACTGTCCATGTCGCCGACAAAGATGTTGAACAGGGCCGGGCCCAACACGGACCCCTGAGGGACGCCACTGGTGACCGGTCTCCACTTGGACATTGAGCCATTGACCACCACTCTCTGAGTGCAGCCATCCAGCCAACTCCTTATCCACCAAGTAGTCCGTTCATCGAACCCAGGTCTCTGCAGTTTAGAGACAAGGTTGTCTTGCAGGACAGTGTCAAATGCTTTGCACAAGTCCAGGTAGATGATGTCAGTTGCTTGTCCCTTGTCCACCGATGCTGTCACCCCGTCATAGAAGACCACCAAATTGGTCAGGCACGATCTGCCCTTGGTGAAGCCAGGTTGGCTGTCACCAACCACCTCCTTGCTCTCCATGTGCTTTAGCATGGTTTCCAGGAGAATCTGCTCCATGACCCTGCCAGGCACGGAGGTGAGGCTGACTGGCCTGTAGTTCCCCACCTTTTCCTTGTTCCCCTTTTTAAAAATGGGGGTTATGTTACCCCTTTCCCAGTCATTGGGAACCTCACCAGACTACCACAACTTCTCAAATACGAAGGCCAGTGGCTTGGCAACTTCATCTGCCAGTTCCTTCAGGACTGCATCTTATCAGGTCCTATGGACTTGTGTACCTTCAGGTTCCTTAGATGTTCCTGAACCTGCTCTTCCGCATGAACCTCTGCAAGGAGGATCTCAGCATCTTCTCTACTCTGAGTGCTCCTGGGTTGCCAAAGTGGATTCAATAAGAGGGACACTTTGGGCTGCTAATGGTGAGACAACACAGATGCCGCTGAATTACCATTATCTATGTGTGCCCTTAGGACTATTGTAGCTGTAGCATTTAATCTTGCTGAAATGACCACTGGAAGTGGGACAGGGAGCACAAAACTGCATGGCTGAAGCCATTACAGACACCTAACATCACTGTAGCTAACGGCACTGAAAGGGCAAAGAATAAATTATTCAGTGGCTGGACTGAGAGGCTAAACCAAGACTATTTCTGATAAAGTAATTAGTTATAGGCCAATGTTTCATCTCTTTTGAGCTAGGAGTCAGGGCAACATAGCGATCTTCTACAAGCAGGGAGATGAAGAGCAGTTCAACAATTTAGGCAAAAATCAATTTCAGTAAACTATCAGAACAAGACCATTCACAATGAAGAAATACAACTGTAACCTTCACGACCTGATGTTTTTCCCTAAGTGAAAGTCCCACAGGACGCTGTGAAACACGTGAGCTGACAAAATATATTTCATTTGCAAAGAAACATATTTTTAAATTTAATTTTTTTCATTTCTTAAAAATTTTTTAATTCCAGATATTTTGCTTACGCTCTAGCAGAGCTGAATTTCTGTGAGGAAGGGACAATTCACTGGATGGGGACTGGGAAGGAAGCTGACATAGGTCTGGAAAGCCTGTTACTATCCCTCATGCATTAACACATCTGCTGCTGCCATCACTGATGGCACCAAGGGCACAGCCATAATCAAGCTTCTTGCCTCCATCCTTCCAGCCATGTACAGATCACCTCACTGGGGCTCAAGTTTCTCAAAAATCTCAATGACAGGGCACGTTCCCATAGAGCTGGCATCCCTGGGGCCACTCCACACCGTGAGTGCATGTCTGTAGCACAGAGGACGGGAACTGTGTTTTCAACTGGAGAGTTTGTCGTTCCTCAGCCACAGGTCAGCACGGGACTGAGATGCAGTTAAGTAGTTCCCCAGCCTGCACTACCTTTTAACTCAATTTCCATTTCCTAAACCACTGCTGACGTCTGTCTAAATAATCATTATCTACACAACCATGCTGAGTTTTAGCTTTTGCTGAGCACTGCGAGGAAGATTTTGAGCTTTTGAAAGGATGCTGAGCTTAAGAAGCTGCCGCTCCAAGCAGCTCTGGGTGTTTGTCGCATTTCACCGGCTGTTTTTTTTCAATGCACACACATGCACACACAAGCACACACCCTGTGTGCACACACGCTCCCTTTCATGTCCGTTGTCTACGTGAATACTTGCCATCAGATCTTCCAAGCCACAGCACATTTTTAATCAGACAGATAATTCAATCATTCATTTCAGATCTGCTCGGCGCAGCTGTCATTTTCAAGCATCAAAGCTTCTCCGTCAAAAACTACGCGGGCTGGGGGTTCATTCAGGCATCGCTCTTTCAAAGTGCTGGGGGGGTGGGGAGTGGAAGGGGTGCAGAGGAAAAGAACAGAATGGATTAAATGAACTTATTATAAATACTTCTGAAGCTACCAGCCAACCATCCTCAGCAGAGAACAATGGCACAGTACAAGGGCAACTCAGGAATTTGCAGGATTTGTAAGGTATTTGCAAATCTCACTCTCAAATTGCAGAGTGGGGAGAAGGCAGGGAGGGGGGGTGTCAGATGAAGCTTCCTGCCTGAGATGCTCAAAGCCACCGAATAGGATTTGGATGTCTGGTTCTCATTAAAATTAATGGAAATTGGGTGCTCAGACCTACAGGCAGCTTTCAAAAGCTTCGTCTCCATTTATAATTAATGTTCCCAACAGGGTGACTAAGTATTTATACAATAGGTCATGTTATACGCAAAATGGAAGAGGTGCTTATTGGTAGATCAGAGACCAAGAGAAGGAGAATCTGATGGGATGTCAGCTTCAATCCGCATTGTCCCTTTTTTAAAGCTCTTCTACTTGCAAATCTCCAGCAGCTCCCACTAGATCAACAGCTGGGCTGGGTGCTCCAGCAAGGATGATGTTCTCAGAGTACAGTACAGCAAGCTAAAATGGCAGCTTTACAGCTTTCCTCAGTTCTTCTCCTCTCCCTCCCCACAGCTCTGGCTTCCTTCACCAACTCACTTCACCTCTGCAAATCTCAATTTCCAGCATGAAAAATACACAATATCACTGAGTTTACCCAGTGTAGGAGTGCGGTGGACCTTAATCCATGAACACTGCTCTGCCTTGGTAAAAGATAGAATCATAGAAAGGTTTGGGTTGAAAGGGACCTTCAAAGGTCATCTAGTCCAACCCCCCTGCAAGGAGCAGGGACATCTCCAACCAGATCAGGTTGCTCAGAGCCCCATCCAACCTGGCCTTGAACGTTTCCAGGGATGGGGCATCCACTGCCTCTCTGGGCAACCTGGGCCAGTGCTCCACCACTGTCATTGAAAAAATATTTTTTCCTTATGTCCAGTCTGATCTACCTCCCTCTATTTTAAAACCATTATCCCTTGTTGTGTCACAACAGGCCCTGCTGAAGAGTCTCCCCCCATCTCTCCTGTACCCCCCTTTACACACTGGAAGGCCGCTCTAAGGTCTCCCCGGAGCCTCCTCTTCTCCAGGCTGAACAGCCCCAGCTCTCTCAGCCTGTCCTCATAGGAGAGGTGCTCCAGCCCTCTCATCATCTTTGTGGCCTCCTCTGGACTTGCTCCAACAGCTCCGCATCCTTCTGAAGTTGCGGGCTCCAGAGCTGGATGCAGTACTCCAGGTGCTGTAGATGGCAGATGTCAAGTAAAAGACTGACGGTAATCTGCCTCCAGGCATTATCAAAGCCCTGGCTGTATCTGTACCACTGCATTTGTTCTGTAGTGATGGAGTAATTCAGAGGACAAAGCTGGTGGGTTGAACCCTGAGCTTCTATGATATAGAGGTGAAAGCTTAATACTCCTATGGGGGATGTCCAAAGCAACCAAATCCTGTCCCAGTTTGTCTGTGCCTTGGGGAAACTCTTCCTCAGCTGGGCCATGCCTTAAACTCTCCCCAACTGATCCACTGAGAGGGTGTCCATGGAAGTATGGACCATGTGTATCTTTTAGCCTTGAATCCCCACCCAGAAGAGCTCAGGAGTCTGGCTTAAGACAGACACTTGGGGAAGGCTTGATGATGACAGTGCTTTACAATGCTTTAATGGAGAACATTCAACTCCTCCAGCCTTTGAAAATTTGCCTTTTCATTTTTTTCTTCCACGCCTCCAATGGATGGAGAAGCTTTGCTGACTCAGGGAATATGGAGACCCCTGCAGTCTCCTCCCATGCTTTGGCATCTCAAGGTCTGTCAAGCCCAAATGGACGTATTGAGTAGTACCTCAGAGCTCATCTGGGATTCCTCTGTAGGTCTCCAACTTCTAGAATGCAAGTTGTAGCTCCAACTTCACCGAAAGGAAACAAAGCTCGGCCAAAAGACAAGCAGTCTGGTTTTGTGTCTGTAGTCAAATACCCTCTGTTATAAAGATATACCTTATACTCCTAGCCTCCACCTTCTAGTCAGCTTGCTTTTCTTCTCGGCCTGGCACATTCACTGTTCCATGGCTTTGTTCCCAATTAAAACAATTGGCTTTGCAAGACAACCATTCTAGTTCAAGGCTTACAGCTGTTGTCCCCAGACAAGATGTCAGGATAGCATCAGGGACCCATAAAGAGTAAACCATCTTCATTTTCCTCTAGAATACCTGCCTGCTTATTTTTCAATTAAACAACAGCTAGGTGTAGACTTGTGAGACAGCAGGAGGATCCCAAGACAGAGGAGATCAAGCGACCTACGTAATGCAGGAATGTAAACACTTCTCACCACTGCCGGTGTGGTAGCTGACGCTGGCAGAATCCACCCTGCTGCTGAACTCATCACCTCAACAAGATTCTGCAAAGGACCTCTTAGATTTTGAGCATTTAATTCCAGAAGCAATTATGTACCCCAAATCATGGCCAGCTCTCTGTTTTGTAAAAGAGGTAAGGGTCATGGGCAGGGATTTTAGGACCAAGTTGGAGAAGGCCCTGTTCACAATGACCTATGTAAGAACTGGTCCAATCTTCAGGTGTGAGCATGGACTGGGACATCTCTCAAAGCTCCTGCCAGCCCCACAGATCCATCACTTGTTGACATAGACGTAGGTGAAAGTCTGAGTATTTGTATTTTCTTACCACGTAGACCCAGGGACAAGGTAAGCTTCCCCATCCAGAGATCCCTCAGGGCTTGGCCATGGAGGTAGGGCTGTGAACCTTGGCAGAACACAGACTTGGGATCATTCACATCTTGGCCTTGCTGCCAGAAAGCCAAGCCTGCACCCCTCTGACTTGTGTGTGGTTACAAAGAAAAGACGGGCTCCAAGCACTGACACAGCTCGGCCCCAGCAATGCCCCTCTCAGACCCCGAGCCGCTGACACCACCCTCCTCCTCAGCCGCAGGTGTGACCTCCCCCTCGCTGCTGCGCGCAGCCATGCCGGGCACCCATGCAGGGAACACAACCGCGCTCCCAAAGAGAGCTCTGCTGTCAGGCTGCCCTAGATTGGCGCAAACACACTCTTTTCTGGAGGAAGATAATTGCTCTATTTTAAAACTAAGTGGTTCAAGGAGAAAAACACAGGCAGGAGGGTGCGATGCTCTGAGCTTGGGGTGGGAAACAGCAGGTGGGCAGGGCAGAGCAGTTCCACAGCTGCTTTGCTGGATGGTCAAAGTGTTGGATGAAAAACATGAGTCAAGCTGCTGCTGCGTCCCCGGCCAAGTCGGTGCTGTCGGAGGGAGCAGAGACCTCGGCAGGAGAAGAGGGTGCCCCTCCTCAGGGCTGTGAGGCTGGGCACCCTTAAAAGCCAGAGGGGAAAAGCTCCTGGTGGAACAAAGAGCCTCTGTCTCCTCTCGCCTGTGCCCCCTCCACTCACAAGTTCAGGCTTTTGTGGCCACGAAGGAGGTCCCCAGAGCACTGCAGGTCAGCCTGTCAGGCCAGCGCCACGCCACGGGCTGGCCCGGGAGCCGGCGTTGTGAAGCCCAGCCATGCAGAGGAACAGCCCCCACCACGGGGACGGCTTGTGAGGAAGCTTCTCTCGGGAAAATAGTGGCCACTTTGGCAAACCGTCTCTCAGAGCAAAAACCAACAAACTAGAGCAGACAACAACAGAGTCATTAATAAGGCCAAGCCTGGCATCTTCCTGTCCCCCACCACCGTGATCAGTGATTTCACCAAGCGAGCACAGAAGAGGTCTCTTCAGTAGAGTTTTGTCTTTGCTGCTTAAAATTCAATAGCTCCACTTTCCAAGCAGGCAGGAAAGAAACAGTTTTTGTACGTTAACAGCCCGTGTTCCCCCCTCCCGGCCCCATTTGTATGGAGGAAGCTCTCTGGGTTGGACTTGGCAGAAGTGCCTCTGGCCTGCCAGGGCAGGACACCAAGGGGCCTGAAGGATGGTCAGCTGCCCTGCGAGATGGGGACCGGCCCCGGCAGAGACCAGACCCGTTCGAACGTCCCTTGGCTGAAGGTCAGAGAGATGCAATCAGCCCTCCAGCAACCCGGGTCCCACCAGGGATGCCTGTGAACACCTCCCAGCTTCCCCCAAGGTGGGCACCGTTGCTGATTCTCCCCGTGTCCCCTTCTCTCGGGCTCAGGGGCAGAGTCACGTCACCGGCAGGGTTTGTTGCAGAAATGGCCTCACACGTCCACGCAAAGAGAAAATGTGTGTGGTGAGCAAAGCCATGGCTTGCCTTCAGGCAGCATCTCAAGATGGTGACGTAAAACCCATTTTGAGGGGACCCTGTGACCCGGAAACAATGGTGGAAGCACTCAGCTGACCTCTCATATAGGAGCTGAATATTATTTGTGTAAAATTTTGCTTTAAAACCAAGGCTGGCTGCCCTGTCTCCTATGAGAGCTATTCGCTGCCATTTTCGGTCAGAGTTAAGGTTACTAAGAACATAAACGATACTTTTTCTGTCACAGACAGCAGAGACTCCTCTTTTGCACAATGAGCACCTGGAATGAGCAGGAAGATGTGGTAAATGCCCTGCAAAGCTTTTTTTCACCTTAAAATCGTTTTGCAGAATCCACAGCTGTAACTTAGCATGCATGTCTGGAAAAAAATAAGTCCTCGGGCCTTGCTTGTGTAACCCCATTTCATGCCCATGACTTCCCTCTCAGCTGCCACCCAGCAATATTGCTGTTGGGTTGGCCAGGCTTTAGAGACCCAGCTTCTCTCCCAGAGAGCAACGGTCATTTCCCCCGGACAGTCACCTCCATCGGCATGATAGGCTGCGGCCCTAAAGGCCTTCTTTCCTTCTCTGCTGAGATGTCTCTTCCAGAAGCAGAGCCAACTGCTCCCTCTATGGTGGTTCACTGACAAGCAGATGAGCAGCAGGAAGGACCCTCTGCTTCCAAATCCTTTCCGACAGCCACCCGCTCTCTGCTCTCTCCGCATGGTCTGTAGCCCGTCCATCCAGTTCTCCCACTGCAAGAATTCATCACGTGAGCCTTATCTTAGCCACACGTAATCTCACTCCTTTGTCTCTCAGGATGGGTTTTAGAGAACTCCTGAAAACTAACGAAGCAGGTCCATCCCCTCATTAACTCACAGCCATCTCCTTTGATTAGGTTGTGCTGACTCTGCTCACAAATCACACTTGCTGCTCTAGATGCAGGGACACTGGGGCATTTCCAGCTGGGACACAGACAAAAGGAGGAGATAGCAGAGCCTTGGTTACCACCAGAGCAATTCAGGACAAATAATTAGAGGCTTTCATGGCTAATTGGATCTGTACTGTCAATTCAGGACAGGAGATGCCTTAACCCACACTGCCTGCCTGAGATTGCTAAGCAGGCCATAAATAAACTGCAGCTCTGGTCCAAAGCTCATCGGCTTTCAGCTCCCACCCTGCGTGTTCCCTCCCAGCCCTGCCACTGCACAGCCTACCTGTCCAGCTCCCCTTGCCTTTTCGCAGGACCACAGCAATGCGAGGACGCTTGGAGTCCACCTGGAGTAGCTCAGAGACCCTTCAGGTGTGCAGACCCCAGCGTGTCACGGCTTGCCTGGACAAGAAGCTACCGTTTGCAAACTGAAGCTAAGGGGTAAACGAGCCAGTGGCTCGGGAGAGCCCGTGTCAGAGAGATCAGTGTCAGCAGGGACTGGCAAGCCAAAGACAAAGTATTTTCTGTAGAAGGCTTGTGAGTTGGTAGTTCCCTGAAGTACCTAGGCTTTGACCTGCCTTTTGTTTTCAGTTACAGGGTAAGGTTTCAGTCTCATCCCCAGCTCACTTCTTTCCTTCTCTGCCGAGATGTCTGTTCCAGACCCCGGGACTGCTGGTGCTTGAAGACAAGACATGCAAACAAGAACAACCACCTTCACATCACTGCCAGCCAGCACAAGGACATCCAGACCCTTAAAGCAAGCTGGAAGCCTGACCCTTCCCATCGAGGACCTTCAGCATCTATCCATCTTTAAGGAGGCAGGAGCAAAACCCTGCACCACGTCCCAGAGCCTACACTCCATCTGCAAGGTTGGTTGCTATGCAAGGTCCCAAGTGCTTTCTCCAGGAAACAGAGCAAAGGAAAATGGCTTGTACTGCCTGGGACCACGACCCACAGATCTTGTACCTCTGCCACAGGAAAGCCAGGCGCAGGATGCATAGAAAGGCAAAGTCACGACAAAGGACAGTCCAAGACTCTAGGCCAGGCAAAAATAGATTAACCTACTTGAAAGTAGGACAACGTCACTAAAGAGTAGGACATCTGGTCACCACAGCAGGAGGAGCAAATACAGAGGAGAGGGCCTGTCCACGCACACGAGAGACAGCTAAAGCGCAGACACATAGTATGGCCAGGCAAGCAGCTGGGACGAGCGGTCCCCAGTCAGAGCAGAGCAGCTCTCCATCTCTGTGAGACGACTGCTAGACTTGCTGCTGACAGTCAGTCTACCTGCCTACCAGAAGCAATATCCTGCCCCCAGGAGCCTTTGGGATATGCGTGCCCAAACCCAACAGCTTATCCCTTTTACCTCATCTGCTAAACCCAGGGTTTTGCAAGAAACTATCATCAAGAGAGAAAACGTAAGAAGATTCCTGATGTGCCTGACCGCTGAAGTCCCAGAACAACTGCTTCAAGGCTCCCTGCTGCCGAGGCCATCCCCTTGGCTGGCTCTAGCCCACCTACCTCAGTTCAACTCCTTGTGCCTCAGCACCTTTCCCCCAGCCAGGCTTTCGGCCCACTGTTCAGAGAGGACATCATAAAGAAGTGATTAAGGATCATCACTGAGCTTGTACTAGCATCTTCAAAAGCTCCACAGCCCACCACCAGCAAGCTGCAGCTAAGCCAGGTGTGATGGGTCTTTGAGAAAGAAACAAGACCGTGAATGCTGCGGATAGCGTGCTCATCCAAGGAGCCTCGCTGCTGTTCGCAGAGAGCAGTTAATGCCAGGAGCTGCCTGGCTGCCGCAGGGCCCGGATTCCTACCCGGCCTTGGCAGGACAGTCAGTTTTCTTGGCTCAGGACCCTGTGCTGGAACGGAAACCCAGAGCACCAGGTCTCAGGACGCCATTCAAAATCCTGTTCCCTGTTGTTGGTGCTCTCAAAGGAGGCAGTAGGAAACCATCCAGGTCCCTTTGCAGAAAGCTTTAAGCCCCTCCAGAGAAAGGCCTCCCTTTCAGGTGTGGTTTGTTTTCTTAAACTCAGATGTGCAAAAAGAGGTCTAGGGCAGCCGTGAACTCAGGTGTGAACTACAGCAGCCCCCTCAGCAGTCCCTAAACTGATGAAGAGATGACCCACGCCAGAGCAGTTTCACGAAGGACTGTGGCCCGTGGGAGGGACCCCATGCTGGAGCAGGGGAGGAATGTGAGGGGTTCTTCCCCAACAAGGAAGCAGCAGCGTACAGCGACGTGTGATGAACTGACCGTAACCCCCATTTCCTCTTCCCCCCCGTGCCACTCGGGGGGAAGGTGGTAGAGATAATGTTAAGCTTGTGAAGAGGGAGGGGTGGGGGGAGGTTATCTTGTTCTCGGTCTCATTATCCTGATAGTTTTAGTAATAAATGAATAGTTTTCCCCAAGTCAAGTCTGTTTTGCCCGTAACAGTGACTTTACGGATTTCTCCCTGACCTTATCTCAAACCTCGAGCCTTTTTCCCTAGATGATCTCTCCCTGTTCTCTTGGAGGGTGGGGGGAGTGAGAGAGAGACTGCGTAGTCTGGTCCAGATCAGGGCTGAACTACGACCATGGGGAAAGCCCAGAGGTGACAGGAAACATGGGGACAGAAGAAACCACCGTCTCCAGCCCATGGCCACCTAACCCATTCATGGTGCCAGCAATGGTGATGTCACAATGTCTTTGACCTCACAATAGTGAAATTTGGCTTGCCAACAGCAGGGTGCAGGCTGAAGCTGGCTCTGAGCTGCAGACACTTACCGTAGGTGCAGAAGCTGGCTGTTCAAGGCCACCCCCTCACACACCACCTCTGCCAGCCCAGGCAACAACCACGGAACTACTGTGTCCCTCACACTTAACCCAGAAACCATTTCTCCCCTTTTACTGCCATACCAACACCAATTTTTGCCAGGCAGAAAGAAACAGAAGTACTCACTTTGGGACAATGACTTTTTTACTCCAGAGTGTCTTTCATCCTACGCAAAGGCATTCCTAACTTAGGAATCTTCTCAAATCCACAAACAAGAACTTATTTCTGAAGATGCATAAACATTTTCCTTTATTTTAATTTTTTTAAAAAGATATTACAGAAAAGCAACCTAATTTATCAAATATTCTCATACTCTTGAAGCTACTCTCTATCTCCCTCAAAGCATGTTGACAAAGAGGTATTAGCAGATGCACTCAACTCTAATCAACAGGCAAGGTCTGCTTTCCTCCTACGAGTACTACCCAGAGGGACTGAAAATGAACTTGAGGTTGAAGACAGTTAATAGCACTAGAAGATTGCTCCTCATAGCAGGAGCTTCGCTTCCCATAGAGACAGCATACTAAGCCTGCAACTTTGCCACGAGGTTACTAACTTTGCTTGCCAAGAATCAGACTCATGGAACGGTTCAAGTTGGAAGGGACCTTCAAAGGTCACCCAGTCCAACCCCCCTGCAAGGAGCAGGGACATCTCCAACCAGATCAGGTTGCTCAGAGCCTGAAATTCTTGTCCATCAGACCAAGGCAACCTGCAAGTCAGCTTGAATGGAGTTGTCCAGATCACACCTTTTTAATTGTGCTTCTCAGCCTTTCTGCTATGTCAGGCAATTACGGTATTCCTGGCGCATCTGACATCTGAGCAAAGGAACGCTGCTTAGAGCCCGGCAGGGATGCTGCTTCTCCAGCTCATGCCTTACACATCACTGGATGATGGTTGAAAGGATGTTTCTGCTACACAGTTGAGCCTGCTCTGTTACACAGAAGAAAGCTGGAGAGGCACTGGACAAGGAAGCAGCTGGCCAGAAACCTGAGAGTAGAAAAATCCTTGCAGCAAATCCTCTGCCAGGCCTCAAATCCTCAAAAACCCGTACACCAAGTCCTTCTGTGAACAGCCTGAGAAGAGTCGCAGCCCTTTGAGATAGCACAACACCACTTGAGCACAAACTTAATCCCCCAGTACTTCTTCTCGGAGGCTCTCAGGGAGGGACAGCGGCCTTCTAGCTCAGTGCGTGTCACTTCACCCAGCGCCGCTTGTAAGAGGATGGAGGTCCTGGGGTTGGTCGCAGCAGCTTGGGGCCCTGCTTGGCTCGTGGAGAGGTGTGCATGCAATGCCCTAAACATCCTGCACCCTACTGCTGAGACAGGGGACTGCACAGCCCTAACGAACCACATCCCTCTGTCACGGGGGACACCCCCATCCCTCTCTCTCGAGGGACGCCACAGTCCCGGGGGCACCCATCCCTCTGGCACCGGGGATAACACAGCACGGGGAGCAGCCTCAACCCTCCAGTGTGGGGGCTTGAGACTGAACCCCCCCTCCCTGACCCCACCGCTCACCCCGAGGGGCCGTGCCCACTCCCACTCGCGGACATGCTCCCCCCCCGCGTTCCCCCCAACCGCGGAAGTGCACCCACTCACTCCGTACCTCCGCGCTCCGCCTGTCTCGGCTTCCGCGTCCCCGTCGCGGCGGGCACCGACCCCCGAGACACGCGTGGGGCCATGGAAAAGCCGCTCCTCGCCCCCTCCACTCGCTGCATCCCCCCGGGGAGACCCGGGACCGGTTCAGATCCCGGGCGTAGCGCCGGGCTCGTTCCGCCAGGGGGCGCCAAAGGGCGCGGCGGCGGCGGCAGCCGCCGCCGCGCCCTTTGGCGCCCCCTGGCGGAACGAGCCCGGCGCTACGCTCGGCTCCGCGGAGCGGGGCGGGGGGCGCGGGAGGAGGATGCGGAGAGCTGCGTGGGTGGGACAAGCTACGGGGGTGTGGGCAGGGTCTGGGGGTTCCTCCCCACCGTGGTCACCGCAGGACCTGTGCCCTGGGGGTGGAGGACCCCCAAAAGGACCAGCTCCTGGCTTCTGCAGATGTTTTCTGAAGCGGGGAGGGGGTGTTGGGAAGGAGCCCAACCTCCCGAGCCCCTCACCCGTTTCCCAGGGAGAGGGGAGAGAGGAGGGGGCGTGTGTGGAGGGGGATGCAGCCCCCTCCCCTCCAGGCAGCAGCTGCCCTCTGCCCTGTGCACGCAGCCCCCACGGACTGATGGACCAGACGTGTGTTCAGCATCTACCTTCTGGGCTGGAGCGTTGCTAGGACACGGGATCCCCCGGGATGCTGCGGTGCCAGCCGCTGAGCCCGGCGCATCGGCAGGAGGGGATGCAGCCGCCGGGGAACCTCTGGATGAGGGAAGGCCGATGGGGGAGATCACACAAAAGGCTTGCAGCGAGGCGCCATGAGAGACACTCCCACGCCCCTCACGGGAAACCTCTGAAGTGGGGAGAAAGGGGTCAAGACCAGGAGGAAAGCTCGGCGTCAGCAAGATGAGGTTAATCTGGAGAGAAGTCTCCAGAGGATTTCAGGTCAGGGAGATCACACTGAAGCGAGACGTTTCTGTTAGCAGCCCGTCCCCCATCCTGGGCCATGGCGGGGGTCTCACTCAGCTTGTCAGGCTGAGCAGCTGGTGTGTGCAAACCGTAAGGTGGGGGCTGAGCGGTGAGCCAGGCAGAGGGGAGGGCAGGGGGACACTGAGGGCAGGATGAGTGCACTGGGACCTGGGCACTGCAGGGGCCAAGCTGCTGCTTGTGTCCCTGTGGCATTCACGTTGGGTCAAGAAATAGTCACTTGGCCTCTTTTGTCTTCCCTATTTTGATGTGGGCAAAAAATTCACAGTGGGATCTGAAACCCAGTGCAGGGGATGGTGAGAAAGATGGCAGAAAGTGGTGCAGGACCCAGCTTCCAGGACTTTCTCCAGCGCAAGTTAGCTGGACAACTGTCGCAGAGACTGGACTGGGGCAATGGGCCATCCCTGTCTGACTTGTGCTGTAATGTTTTACAGGGTGAGTAGGTGCCCCTCGGTGCCACAGTAGGCATTTTTTCACCTATGTGCAAGTCCTTTACATGCTTTTCATGGTAACTCACACAAGAGAAAAACTTTCTTTGCTTTTTAGGTGACCAACATTTCTATCATGTGATTTAAAATTTAAATATATATATATATGATGAAGTTGACAGGACCAAGGAGGCCCGAGGAGAGAACAGAAAGAAGCACAGAACAAGATAGTCAGACAGCCCTACCCTACATCCTTTGACATGGCATCGCTGAGCCTCCCGTGCAGCTGCAGGCACTCTGTTTAAGGTCCTGGGCTGCAGTGACAGAGCATGGGGACGGCTGCTCGAGAAGGCAGTTATTTGGCTCCCCCAGGCCTTTGCAGCCCCAAATAGGTGCCCTGAGCCTTCCCTGATGGTACTGCAGGCTGGGGTGTTGGTGGGTGCTCGTGTTGCTGAGCTCATCTCGCTGTCTGATGCAGCATGGAGCAGAGCAATGTTGTGGTGGCAGCCAGTGGAGGGATGCACAGCCCATCCACCACCACACCAAGCTGAGCCCCATGCTCTGCAGGGACCCCATCCTCTTCAAATGAGCTTGGTGAAAGGAATGCTCCCCAGCATCTTTACTGCCCTTGCTGTGATGCAGGTACATGTTGGCTGATCCTCAAAGCAGAGGATCGAACCACCACAGTCCTTCCCTAGTTCATTGAGCCTTGACACCAAATTTTGATATTTTTGACGTGGTAGTTTAAAACAATGGACTCCTTTAACATCAGACTGCCCCAGAGTGGTGTCCAGGTAAATGAAAAAGCCTTATTCTGCTTGTCGTTCTTCCCAGGTGATCACTTCTTCCTCTCGTCTTACCCTTCTTCCTCTATCCCCCCACCCATACAGACCATGTTTTCCTTTCTCTGGGTGCCCCTCTCCCCCACCCTGTTGCCCTGGGAAATAGTCAGCATTTTGCAGGGCATAGCACCTGGAAACACAGAACTCCTTGTTTGCAGAAGTCAATTGTCCTGAACTGAGGCGGTCAGGTTAACAATTAGGTTCAAATGTTTCTTCCAACTAAGGGGCTCTTACGAGAGACAAAAGGCACCTGCAGGCAAAATGAGGGCTACTGGATCAGCATAGGAGCAACGCTTGTTTTCCCTGGTTTGATGGCACTCTAGCTCAGTGCCTTCAGGAACCTAGACTGCCTGGGAGCTGGCTATTCTGGGTTGAAAACGCAGGTGACATAAGCTGGCTTTCCCAGGCTGCAAACGCGCGTAGCTAGGGGGATGCACTAGAGGCCAGAAGATGCTGTTTGGAGGCCGTTCTTCCCTTCCCAGCACCGCTCTAAATTCACGGCACGGGGGAAGGTCCTAGCCTGACCCCGAGGTGAGCAGACCTGTGCCACCCACTGCGCACAACACTGGTCCCTGGCTCCACCCCACGCTGCCCAGCTCTGACTCATGTTTTCAGTGTCACCTCCACAACCTCCATCCCCTCCTTTCTGGTGCATGAGACCCCAGGCAGGGCGAGCTAACGGCATGCACCGGTGAGTAAGGCAGAGCCTGGCTGAAGGCGCTGAGCACAGCTAGCCCCACGGCAGCCTGCGTGCCTCGGGAGTCTCTGGTACATCCAAGATGCTGACGGCTCGGCTTCCTCTGGAGAAGTACCGCTGAACATGCCAAGACTGAGGGACCTGGCTGGACAGGTCTGTTTCCCAAACTGTGCTGCACAAGGAACATACCCAGCTGTCCCCATCACCTCTAGCTTCATTTTAAGAAGCTTCAGATCCCAGTTCCACCCATTTAGAAAAGGGTGCTTTAAAAAAGAGTGGGACTGTTCAGCCTGGAGAAGAGAAAGCTCGAGGGAGACCTTGTTGTGGCCTTTCAATTCTTAAAGGGGGCTTATGAGAAAGACTGAGACAAACTTTTTAGCAGAGCCTGTTGCGATGGGACAAGGTAATGGTTTTATATTAAAAGAGAATAGATTTAAATTAGACATAAGGAAGAAATCTTTTATGCTGAGGGTGGTGGAACACTGGTCCAGGTTGCCCAGAGAGGTGGTGGATGCCCCATCCCTGGAAACGTTCAAGACCAGGCTGGATGGGGCTCTGAGCAACCAGAAATGGGGGGAGCACTACTGGCAGAGCAGCCAAGCTCACCAGTCCCACCACATCAGGGCTGAGAAATCTTCCAGGATGTCTTCCAAGTCTTCCAAGTGCTTGGACAGTCTGTTGCCTCCACGTAATGGCTGGAGATGTCCCTGTGCTTTGCAGGGAGGTTGGACGGGATGGGCTTTAAAGATCCCTTCCCACCCAAACCATTCTATGATACTAAACCCTGCATTGAACCGCACTTTGAGGACTCCCAGTTGCTGCCAGAGACAGCCCTGTTCTTGGGTTCCCTCCCTCTCCGCCGTGACTCTAAGTATATGGCAAGCGGGGCCATTTGCCAATGTTTGTGTCTCGACAAACAGTCTGTCAGCATTTTAGTGTATGGCTTCAGCTGGGATCAGCTATGCGTTCTCTCCCCATTAAATGGCAGATCTGTGTGCAAACACTCTGGCATCAAACCATCTGGGGCACGCTCGGGGCCAACTGCTGATCTCCCAGTAGCGCGTGTCGGTGTCAGGCACCCTCTTGCACCAAGGCGAAGGACGGCTGCGGGCTTGGTACTCCCGTGCCCCTACCCGCACAGCTAGCCCACCCCATCCTGCCCACGGGGGTCAGCAGTCACCTCTCCCACCAGGACCACCTACCCCTTTGTTCCACCCTGGCTCGCAGAGGACCTGGCAGGAGCAAGCTGCAGCAGACAGCAGTGCTGAACAGAATGGGCTATTGAATGGTAGCAGAGGCCAGTGGAAACAACTTCTGGTTGCTGATAAGACCCGAGCCCCTCGCTCCCACTAACATCATGGCAAGCTTTCACAGCCTTCATTCGTGCAGTTGTTGAACACTCCCCTCCCTTCCTGGCTCGCCGGGGAGCTGTGGCCTGGGAAGCTGGGAACAGGGCAGACTTCCTCCTAAGATTGCTCCCTGGCAGGGCACAGGCTTGCTTACACAGACCCTGTTCCAGTTCGGTGGTAAGACACCTTGGATACACAGGCTAGATTCTGTCCGGACTCAGAGGTTCTGGAAACGGTTTCTGGCCCAGAGCTGGGAATCGGGTACCTTTAACTTCGGCCTGACCTCTGCTGTGTCCTCCAGCATCAGCTGCGTGCACCAAGAGCAGAATCCGGCTTTTTGCCCAGGGTGTAGCTGGTACAGGAGAAGAGCAGATGGGTGGGATGTGATGCATCGCACCTGTCATCAGCTGGAGGAGACACCAGCCCCTTGCAGCAGCCAAGGGTCTTCTGAGTTAGCCCATGGAGCCAAAGACAGCACATCCATTTACACCAGAGCTGAGTTTGTCCCTGGTAAGATGTTAGCACATTCCCTTGCCTTTCCTAGTGCACTAGTTCCTCAGTGCTGATCTGTGAAGACTTTTAACGGTACCAAGACAGTGACCTCTGAGAAGATTTCCAGATCCCTGTTGAGCACTGGAAAGACATATGGGTTCCCCCAGACCCATCTCCTCCGTACAGCACCTAGCACAGCAAGGGCCTTGTTCCTGCTACTTAGCAGAAAATGAGAATACTAGCTGAGGCCAACAGTGGAGCTGGTGATTTATTTTACACCTCTGAACTGCCTCTTGCCTGGAGGAGACTTACTCTGGTTCATCATGGAGTGGAGCAATTCAAAGCTGCGAGGGCAGGCGACACTCAGAATGTCCACTGGTGGTAGTTGGTGGATAAGTCACCCTGTGTAAGGCAGATCTGAAAGCTTCTTTCTGCTACAGCCTCTCCTCCCCTGGAGCTCATGGAAGCCAGAGGTCAGCCCCAGGCACTGACTCCATGAACATCACAGAAGGTAGCAGAGCAGCCAAGCTCACCAGTCCCACCACATCAGGGCTGAGAAGTCTTCCAGGATGTCTTCCAATTCTTCCAAGTGCTTGGACAGGCTGTTGCCTCCACATAAAGCTGGAGATGGAGCAAGGGACCTTCAGAGGAGTATGTGAATAGAAACTGATGGCCACAGACTGCAATGGCACATATCTCCATTTTGCTTTACATCATGGATTTGTAGGTAGTGCTGCTTGAAAGCTGGTGTAATCAAGGCCAGGGCTGCACTGGATCTTGATGGCTGGCCTGAGCTGCAGATGCAATGATGACACAGGCACCACTGAAAGCAAGGCACCCACCTCCTTGCTGGGCAGCCCCCAGATTCATGGTTGGTATGGTGGGGCACAGTCCCAATCTAGAGGCAGGCCTAGGTCTCATTCTAGTAGTATTTCTAGAGATGTGTTCAGATACAAGCTCTATTTCTTTCTAAAATTACACATTAATGTTTCCTGAGGATGCAAGAACAGAGCAATCAGCATCACCACAAAGAGAGGCCATCAAGAACTGCAGATGACAAACATAACTGATCGAAGGTCAGGGTTACAGCAATTATTTCACGTGTCTGCCACTGAAGGAAATGCGTGATGCACCTCTGCTTATCATTAAACTACAGCAAAAAAAAAAAACCAGGATCAAAACAAGAGTAAAAACCGAGCCAGAGCAAGCACAGAACAACCATGGCTAGCACCCCATCACAGAACCTGATCTGCTTGAAATACACCCCCCAGCCCCAAGCAGAGCCCTTAACTGGGAAGTCAACGCACTACCCCGCAAGGCAGTTGTGCCAAAAGAGCCACCATGGGTTGCCTCTGTATCTGCTGCTCTGCAGGGGAGCACAAGCATCCCTAAAAATCCAGTTCCTGAGATTCTGCAGGAATAGCAGCCCAGCAAATGGATACGGATCATGCCTTCCAGAGTCCCAGCTGGAAAAGGCAGTTCCACAAGGATGCACGGAGGCCAGGTCCGGTACTCGGAGGCGCGGGGCAGGATCTGGCTGCCTGCCTGTCTGCCGGGGTGGGCCAGCTGGGAAGCGCCATGCGTGACACCCAGGTGTGTCCCTACGGCAGCAGGCTGAGCGCTGGGCCGGGACCGGGCTGCGCTGGGTCTCAGCGGCGTGCACGGAGGGTGCGTGTTCATGCTCGGGCGTTCATCAACATGACAGTTTGATCACAGCTGCGCTCTGAAGGGGAGAGAGCGCAAGGCATGATGTGTTCACGGGGGGATGCACGCAGCCAGGGCATCTCCTACCCCCTGCACAGGGAGGGAGGGGCAGGAATAGGGGCGGGGGGTGGGATGCAGGGAGAGGAGCTGCATGAGGATAAATCAGTTTGGGATTAGAAGGTGGCACTGGCAGCCTGCCATGTGACATGCAGCCTTGCACAGCCAGAACCCCAGCTGTCAGCCTGGTGGCAGCAATTAAATGAGGTATCGATTGAGGAATTGTTGTCTGCAGGGCTTAAAGATAAGATCGATGTAGACCAAAAGGTTTAGGCTCCGTTTACTAATTAGTCAAGCACGCTCGAGAGAGAAACCTTTGATGACACAGGGAGCTGAGCTGTGTACGGGCAGCACTGCCACTGTGCTGGGGTCACCCCGCCCCGGCATCCAGCTTCCACCGCTCCCAATGGATGCCAAAGGGTGATCAGGCACCGGGGTGCCCATGCCAGGGGTTTAAATCGGCAGGGAGGTAACCGGCTGTGAGGATAAATCATCAGGGAGGCAGCCAGCTGTGAGAAATGGGCGGTGGTGTGGAGCATTCTGCCCGCGCTGGGGCGGTGGGCCACCGCTGTCCTCCCCTGCAGGGACGCGGGAAAGAGGGGCTGTGCCTGGGGAGGAGTAAACCAAGAGAAGAGCTGCTCCCTTTGCATTCCAAATTGTCTGGGGATGAACTGATCCATTTCTTAGGTTCTGGCGTTATTTACGGCCTGAACACGGCCTCCCCCCTGCTCCTTGTGCAGCAAGCCCAGAGACACAAACGGAAACAAATGTGGCACAGAGTTCTTGTGGCTTACGTGCTCATTCTGCCTCTGCTCCATGGAGCTAAATCGAGGGAGAGCAAGGCGATGGTTTTATGCCCTCTCTGCTTTGTTCCCTGACTTCCAGATGATGTCCAGGACGTGGTCAAACGGGGACAAGCAGGCAACGGCCTTGCCTGGATGTGGTTTGGGCGGCCTTTGAGACTGTCTCCCTGCTTGCTGTTGGGGGCAGGGAGGGGGGGGGCGTCTGTGGCTTCAAAACAGAGTTGCTTTTAAACCAGCTGGGGAGCTGGGCTAGGTCCTGTCTCCCACGGGACAGCTCGGTGCCAGCTCTGCGCTAGGAAGAGGCGTCAACGTGGCTCCCCCTTCCCAGGGCGGCCAGAGAATTCCTCTTTTCATCTTAGCTTATCAGGAAAATTCGAGCCCAGCAAACAGAGAAGGGTCAGGAGCTGTCACGACGGGTCCTGTGACCCTCAGCCAGCCTGGGGGCAGCGCTTCACGGCCACCGCAGCCACGGGTCACGCAGCACCTCAGACCCACTCCCCGCCACGTGATGGGACATGCCAGAGCGCCGTCAGCCGCATGACCGAACACGAGCCCCGGGGGAAAACACCCGCCAGTTTGCATTCCCGGCACAGGTCAGTCCTCCCGGTGCCTCCCAAAACAGGACAGAAGGGAGCGGAGGCCGGACGCTGCCGCTGCCAAAAGAGACACAGAATGTCCTGCTGGAAACCTTGTCCTTCAGCTGGGGCTGTCCGCCCTCCGCGCAGAGCCTGGCAACTGCTGCTAGCAACCGCAACCTGACCCAGCCTGCCATAAAACACAGCAGGGCGGAGAGAGCCGTGCTGGAGCTGGCTGAGAAAACCGGAGTCACCAGGAGACTAAATGTGCCTCCGGGGGTGGCAGGGATGAAAGGGGGGGATGGAAGAGAAAACAGAGATCAAGGACACCGTGACGCCGAGTGGCTGTTCTGGGTGTCTCATGCTTTCGCAGCAGGGCTGGGCAGATTTATAGCTTTGTCTTGAGGGTCTGGAGCCAGCGTCCAGTTATTTCACACGTAGGAGGCAGTTTCCTTCGCCTTTCCTCTCGCTCTGGCTTGTAAAGCTGCATGCCCCACGCTGGACCAGATCCGTGTCCCTGTTCTCTGCCTACAGCGTCAGTGCCTGGGACCAGCACTGCGTCTCTGCTGGTGCAGATGCACAGAACCAACCAGGGTCTCAGGGATCATCATTTTCCTGCTGTTGTTGTACAGCTCCATGCCACTGTGGTGTCCAGAAACACTGAATTTAACAATTCTTCTCCATGGGAGCCATGGATCAGGCAGCTGGCCCAGGACTGCCAAAACCGTGATGTTCTTCCCATGTGGATTTGGCTTTCCTTGTTCTCCCCCAACAGTCAGGCTGCCCGCCCTGCCCATGGCCACCTGTCTGTCCTAAGAGGGAACAGGAGACCCTGTGGTTTCTGTGTGTTGCCGAGCCAGCAAATCTCCTCCAGATCTCCGTTCCCAAAGCCGTTCCAGCTCATGCCACCGCGCACACATGGCTGTGCTGGATGAGCAACACAAGAGGCGTCTCCCTGTCTGTCTCTGCAGACCAGCATGGGTCAGACAGCACATCCAGTATCCTGGCTCATGATGCGGCTCTGCATCTTGCGCAGGAGATCAGAGCACTGTTTCCTCAATGTTTCCTGGAGATGCTGCAAGCACCACCCAAGCTGACCCACTTGTCTCCCAGTTTGCTTGCCTTCCAGCATCCGCCTCTGCCAGGAGTGGGGTTGGTGGGTGGCTGCTGACGGCTGCTGGTGCCATCTGGACCCCACGAGCAGTTCTGTGGGCCCCGTAGCTATCTCCCAGGCCTACTGGCCGTAATGAGGCACTTGAAGAGTCCTCTCAAGGGAGATGCAGATAAGGACAAACCCATCTGCAGAAAGATAGAAAAGGCTTCAGAGACCAAAGTGGGTCTCCTAGCAAACACAACAGGTCCCCTCCGTACCTGATGACGCTGACCAGTCTGTTAAATCAGAGGTGCCACCTTTCTCTCCTGACAGCCTAGGAGGGATGAGGCACAGGATGGGTGCAGGGAGGTGCCAGGCTGCCAGAGCGTGCAGGACACCCTGCCTCCACAGGTCACCATGACAAAGGGGACAGCAGAGCTATTCCCATCTCTCCTCCATTTTCCTTGTGGCTTGAGGTTGTGATCCGACAGCAGAGAGAACAAAGAGCAGGCGCTGGGAAATCTGGTCACAGCTCCCCACTGGGTTTGCTGTGAGACAACAAGGAGCTGGCAGAGCGAAACCCCGGGAGCAGGAGCAGGATGGAACTGCAGCCCATGCCAACAGCATCAGCAGAGGCACAGTACCTTCCTAGGCCTCCTCACACGCATGATCTCAGTGTGGTCATTTCCATTCTGCAGACAACATGCATGTCTGCAGACAGATAAAACAACCCCAGCAGCATGCAGGACATTTCTTGTCTGTGCTTCATCCATGGGAAACCTCCATCTTTTAGGCTCCTGGAGAATTTTATCAATGTATATGTAATACCTGAAGGGAGAGTGCAAAGAAGATTGAGCCAGGCTCTTCTCAGTGGTGCCCAGTGACAGGACCAGAGGCAATGGCCACAAACTGAAACACAGGAGGGTCCCTCTGAACATCAGGAAACACTTCTTCACTATGAGGTGACTGAGCACTGGCATGGGTTGCCCAGCGAGGTTGTGAAGTCACCATCCTTGGAGATATTCAAAAGCCACTGGACATGGACCTGGGCAACTGGCTCTGGGTGGCATTGCTTGAGCAGCAGTTTGGACCAGATGACCTCCAGAGTTCCTTGCCAACCTCAGCCAGTCTGTGATACTGTGATCTTGTTGGAGGCTGCATTTCCAGACCCTGGTTCTTCTTTCCAAGTCAAAGCCACAGCTTCTTCTAGCTCCTTCCTGCTGATGTGCCCAGCTTGGTGGCTGTCAAGATGCCAAACTGATCTCCATCCATTCCTGCCTGTGTGGGGCTGGGCAGACACTGGTCGCTCTCACAGGCAGGGGAAACTGTTTGCCTGCTCAGTTGCGGCCCTGGGAAAGCAGCAGACTCTGTGTGTGGGCCAGAGTCATCACAGGCAGGAAACTTCACCTACTCCCTCCATGCCAGGAGGGACACGCAGGCTGGGAGCTCCCACACAGGCCACGAGCTGGCCTCAGCCCCTCCAGCACGGATACCAGCATGGCCCCGGCCAAGGACACATTGGAGACAGCCTGCGCAGAAAACAGGGCTGCCCCAGGGAGAGCATCCCACGCCGGGCTGTTCCTGCTGCCCCGGCTCCCTCCCTCCCAGGCTTCCCTTCCTCAGATCCAGGTCACTGCCTCTCGCCCTCCCATCGTCAGAGACGGTGAATAATTCACTCCCTTCATTTATGCCATTACCTTGAAGGTATTTATAGTGCGTGATCAGTGTCCCTGGAGAATTCCCTCTCTGAACTCCACAAATTGCATTGTCTCAGTTTCTCCTCCCCACCCGCTTGTGCTAATTGCTGCATCGTGTTTGCTGACCTCTAGCATTCGGTTTGGCTTCTTCAGTTCTTAGACTTTGGAGGCAAATGCTCTCTCCATTTCTCCCCAGGCTCTCCACTGGAGCCCCGCGTCTTTGAGGACAACCCAGTCCGTGGGTACGAGGACGCAGCAGGCGTTGTGAGACTGCAGGGCCGGCTCTCTGCTTGCTGGGCGTTAAATACGTTCTCGCTCACAGGCACATCCCGCATGGAGGAGAGGCTGAGCCAGAAGAGGAGGACGTGTTTCTTTGCAAAACGAGGGCAGCTGGAGCATGTGGTGAACTGATGAGACATGTGCAAAGTCTGGACGGGTCACTGCTACCTCCAGCTCTGCCCCTACAGGTTTTGGGAACAGGAGGGACCTAACCTGTCCCTCAGGATAGGGACCTGTACCATCAGGATAGACTTCTCCCAGCAGTTTCTGGTTTGGGCCACGCCACTGTACAGGGGCATGCATTTTGGAGCTGTCTGGCCTTCCAGCAGGAATCATCCGCCCCCAATGCCCATGGCAGAGCGCTCTCAGAAACAAGTGAGGAGTAATGTACAGTGCCCCAAACTCCCCAGGTCTGCTACTAGAGTTGTTCCAGAGGGACACACAGCTTTGGGCCGTCCCCCATGGCTCAGAAAACAGGCGATGCAAAGCGTCTCTTGCCATAATCTTGTGCTCAGGGATGCCTTGCTGTCCCAGAGATAAGCACCGCAATCCAAGCTTGTGGTGTTTGCCTGGTCAGTGCTAGGCAGCCCATGGGGCACTGTGTGGTGAGAAACAGGAGACAAAGGTACCAGGCACACAGTAGCATCACGCCTGTTTTTCTCAGTGATGCAGTTAGTTCTCGTCAGTTGTATTAAACCTTTTTTTTTTGTATCCTTGGCTCTCACCACCACTGATCTCTCAAGGCAGGGAGTCCTGTGGATTAGACTTTCGGGAAACAGCCTGCTCCTCGCCAGCTCAATGTTAATGTGGTTACTTTCAGAGTTGCTTAGGGTCGCTTCGTCCCTCCTGTCTGAGGGAGGATCAGGAGCTGAGCTGCACGGAGTCTGGCAGGTCTGAACACTGCTGCTGGGGCAGGATCCACAGCTGGCCTCAACTGGATCCCCAGTGCGAAATTCCCACTGGTCCCCTGGGGCAGTGCTGGGGTCCCACGGGAGGCCTCCATTACCCCCACAGCCACTGAAACCAAAGAGGAGCTTTCCCACAGGCTGGGTGTTGGTGCAGCACCACGCAGCAGACAAAGCGCAGATGAGGGGGAGATGGGGCTGGAGCAGGTCCGGGAGGACACGACTGCCTGGACCCTCAGTGCAGGCTGACACCAGCCACCTCTGCTCCGACGGGCGCCAGCCTGACGGGCATCCCAGGGAGCTGCTCTCCTGGGGACAACGCACACGAGTGATGCTGCTCCAGCACTGCCACTCTCCCTCTTTGGGGGTGGCCCCACCAGGCACCGACTGTCCCGCTGCAGAAGTCAGGGACATCGCCAACTGTTTGCGGCCCCAACCCAGCCCCAGCCCAGGCGGGCAGCTCTGCCCCGCACTGCTTTGCGGGGACCAGGACGGAGCGAGGCGGGCTGCACTGCTGTGTAGATGCCGAACTAGGCCAGCATATGGTGCTGTAGGTCCATGGTACGGCTCGCAAGACATCGTCCTGACCTGGGCTGCGAGGATTACTAGAAGTCAGCTCAGTAGCACTGGGGAAGCTTGTGGGGGCTGTCTCCAATTTTGCTTAATTTTTGGGAGGGCAGATGTTTAAATCGTAACAAGTCCTGCCTCCAAACCCTACCGAGCAGAGGATGAAATGTGGCTACTGTGTTTCTGCGGTAATGCAGAGACCACCCTGGCCACTCGCACTGGGACGAGCATCTCCAGGCTGCATCTCCCATGGCGGGGCTGACAGTGAGGTGCACCCACTCTGTGCCTGCCTTCCCGAACTGCAGGAGATGCTGCGGGTGCAGGCCAGTGGGAGAGGAAATGAATATAGTGAGAAATCTCACTTCCCATGAGGTACTGCACAGCGTTTCCTGGCTGTTTCCAGTTTTAGAGGATATTTTTTTCCCAGGAGAAAAAGGAGGAGTCCCATTCACCCAGGGATAGCATGCACTGTTTGCCTCATCCCACTAACTTACTGAAAAAGAGTTTTGCTGAGCAATTTTCAACCTGTCACACCCAGAGGACCACTGTACCCTTGCTGTCATGGGAAACCCAGCTACTGGCCCTCCCTTCAGCCATGGGAATGGGCAAATTCACACAGTACTGCAGTTCATACCCTACAGATGCACATTTTGACAAAAAGCTCATCTGCCCTTGTCAACACCCTCTCTGCTTTTACGGGTGCCTAAGAACACAGCATGATTGCCTCCGGAGCATCGGGTGGCTCTGGGGAGGCTGAGCGACGGGACCAGCTGCTGGAGGCAGCAATGAGTCCCAGCTCCACACCCCTGCAGCTCGATGGTCAGCAGGAAAGGAAATGCCGAGAAGTGGAGCCCTGGTCCATGCTGGGTCCTTGGGGTATGGCCAGGCGTCGCTCACTGGCCCATGCTGGGTCCTTGGGGTATGGCCAGGCGTCGCTCACTGGCCCATGCTGGGTCCTTGGGGTATGGCCAGGCGTCGCTCACTCCGGCACCACCCGAGAGCTTCCCAGGGCGGGGAGCTGCCGGTGCCTGCCAGAGCCACCCCTCACAGCACACTCACGCTGGGCGAGGGTCTCACCCCA
This sequence comes from Tetrax tetrax, assembly GCA_009806455.1. Lineage (NCBI taxonomy): Eukaryota > Metazoa > Chordata > Aves > Otidiformes > Otididae > Tetrax > Tetrax tetrax. The sequence continues at coordinate 344,752 of WHYT01016154.1, forward strand.
GGCAAGGACCCCTCACCAGCCCCGGGTCAATGCAATGCATCAGCACAGCGTAAAGCCACCCGAACCACCCCTCCCTCCCTTCCTTCCTCCCTCCCACGGTCTGCAGGTTTCCCGGCTCTCAGCCCTTCCTCCCAGCATCCGAGGGGCACTGATGTGAGGTTAACCCCGTGTTCTCCACAGCCACACTGTTCCTACTGTCCTCCAACTGGGAAGACTGCAGGGTGGAGGGTGCACCAGAGCCGGCCGAAGCCCTGGCAGCTCGGCTCCGTCGGGCACTCTGCACCGCACAAGTGATTTAAGGCTGTGGCTGGAGCCTTCAGCGTTTCCCCGTCGGCAGCACAAACGCCACGTTTAATGTCGTCCTTTGTGTTTCTCAGGCAGGAAGAGCTGTGTGTACAAATAATTAAAGGGAAGAATCGGAGTGATTAGGGCAGATGATTATTGTCAAATTATGATTTATCTCAGAGGGAAATTAGTATCCCCTCCTCCCCCAAAGGGCTCAGCCTAGCACGGTGAATGGGCACTGTTTTTTTGATTAATAGATGCCTTTAGAAGGTCACCTACATCCATTGCAGATTAACTCAGTGGGAAAAGTTCTTTCAGTAATTCAAGCTGTTGTTCTCACAAGCTGTCAGCTAGCTGCGAATCTGGAAGGTCCATCCGTTACAGGGCTGCTGGGTTGGAGGGGATCTTTCTTTCCTCTGGACACATGGGCGTGATATATGATGCACAGAGACATGGATGACCGAGAAAACGAGCTGTGGAAAGAAAACAAAAACAGCAGTAAAGGGAAGCGAGGAAGCTGAGCGGGCAGAGAGCCGGCCCAGGCAAACCTGGGACTGGAGGGGCAGAGCTCAGCTTGAGGCTGATGCTGGAGCAGTGGCCTAGAGCTGGTCTACTCAGCATGGTGGCAGAAGGGTTTAGATGCCCTCCTTTTGCAACTGGCATGAGCTCCTCCTGCTGCAGAGACAGGAACTCGTCTTCTCTTTGTGTCATCCATGCCTGTATTTAGACATGTCCATGGGAGTACTGGGCAGGCTGCAGCCAGTGTCCCACAGCATCTGACAGTCTTTGCATTTCTAGCAAAGAGCCCTCAACATCATGACTTGACTCTTCCGCACTGTGGGCACCTCCCAGTTGGCTGCTGAGGAGGAACAGCCACACCAGAGTCTAACTGCCATCAGGTATCTTCTGGGGCAAGGCGGCGGCTGGTGGCGGCAAAGTGGAAACGGGACCATCAGGGCTGGGATGGCACCACTGCAAAGAGAACTGTACAATGCTCGTGCTGGCACAACCTACTCTTCATATTGACCTTCTGTAGATGCTCCGTTATATTTCTTTTGAGTTTCATAACCACTGTGCTTAACAAAGGCTACAGAATGGGAATGCTGCTTGTCTCTCTTCATGTGTCCATCCCTGCATGGAGACATGCAGATGATCTCACTCAGGTACTTTGTGCCGTTAGGTTCTGAACAGGGACCAAGGTCCAGTGTCTCTAATTGCATTGGGAATTGTGATGATGACATACCTCCTGCCACAACGCTGGGTGTACTGTTACCCATTTTTAACTTGCATACATTCAAGGCAAAAGGAGAGGCAGGAGAGCCCTGGTGTCCGGCATGTTAAACTGGACAATAAAGAGATGAAGAAGACTCTAATCCCTGATAAATAATCTTGATTGTTATATTTAGCTTTCTTTTCACAAATTAATGGTATTTCAGCAGAGTCATCAAAAATTACCACTAACAAACATTTCTTTTGCATCCATCTAGCCTTCATCATAAATCTATGTGCCAGGCATTAATAATATTTTCAGCAACAGATTGATTGACTAGAACATAGCTTGGTTGTCTCTAAACACGAAGGGGTTCTCAACTGATTTATCGCTTACTGAAGTCTGCACATATTTACATATGTACCACATTCTTTGTTATATACCTACCCGTCGTTTACCCAAGCTTTCTGCAGAAGATCCATCATGGTGGTGTCTGTGGGTCCTGTAGATTTGGACGTCTTGTGGCCAAATCTGTAACAGAGGCTTTGCTGGCAGAGTAAGAGTTGGTGTATTTCTGATAAATGAGTTTTAAGGCCAGAAGAAACAGTTAGATCATTCTAAGTGGCAGAGTCCTAAGGCTCTTACCCGTTGCCCCTGCACAATATCCAGTAACATGAAAAGGTCCAAGGTTTCCCTTCCAGAAAAGCCTTTTGTCTGAGATATCAAGAGATTGCTGGTTTGGCTGATTTTAATGCAAGACTTTGGCTATTTGGGAGGCTTGGGGGTATGTGAGAATTTTACTTTGATAAGTAAAATTGATTTATGATTTTGTTAATTTGAGATTTTCTGGGAAGAGTTTAAGCCTGTGGTTAACACCTCTTCAGAGGGCTTCAGGCCGGAGAAGTAATAAAACCATCTCCTGATGCAGTTTTCTAAAGCTGTCTACATCTAGACTTCGAGGGACCGGCCACACAGTGCATCTTCTCTGGAACCAAGAGGTAACTCTGGAGTCGGTCCCTGTGCTCATCACACTGTACGGACAGGACACAACCAAATGGAAGAGCAAAGAGGAAGAGGACAGTGCCATACCAAAGCAAGGGCCAGTTTGCCCCATAACCAGACTCCCTGCGATCTCCATGACAACATCTGTCATCACAAGACTTAAGAAAGACTATGGCAGGGACACAGACAGACTCCTGCCTTCAGCACATCCTGCAGTCTGATTTTGGTTTTGTGTGGAAAGGGTAGTGGTGAGGTGATGAGAGGCGAGGCTTTAGACAGTGGCTACCCAGAGAGCTGAGCATCAGCTGGAAGGGACACTCTCTGCCATGGGCACGGCATCCTCAAGACGCTGAGTCTCTACCAGCAAGAAGAAGAGGCGGCTAGAGGACAGATCAGAAAGAGTATTTTATTTTTAACCCTTTAATGTCCTTCTATCCCTTGGCACGTGCTGGGGGGACCTGCTGGTGTACTGCTGTGCCCAGCTCTGGTGGGGAAGCATCTGCTGGTGTACGTACCGTTATAGTGACCACTGATGTGATTGACTGGCTATCTAATGGGTTGTTACAGCACCGCAGAGTCTGTCTTGCTCACAGGTTAACTGTGAGGAGCTGGGGAGATGAAGAAACACTCCTCTAAATTGGGCTGTGCATTGGGAGCAGCAAGAAGGGTCTCAAAAAAAACACCCTACCCTTTGCAAAAATTTATTTTATGGTATTTCACAAGGGAGGACACAAACAAATAGATGAGAAGCCAGGAGTTAAAAGGGAGTTTTCAGGTGGATTTTTATTTTTTTCTTTCTTTAAATGGCCTGAGATGTTCAAGGCATGTTTACTGCTCCTGGAGATCATGTAAGTGCAGCAGCCTTTGCCTTGCTGTCCTTTGTGTGCTACAAGGAAGCCAACCACTTGGGGCCTTTGCACCCCTGCACCCAAAGGCCAAGTGCTCTCTTCTGCAAAGCACCACAGCTCCGCAGAAGCCCCATGCTGGTTTACACCTCCTGCAGATATGCTCCAGCTATTTAAAATCACCGACAGTCCTCACCAGGTACAAAAATCTGCTACCAGAGATATTTGACACGAATCACAAATGCTTGCTATCTGTTTCTAGTGCGCACATGTGTCATGGATGTCACCACCACAAGGGCTCCTGGGCTGGCTGGCTGCACCATTGGCTGCAAAGTCAGCTCTCCTCTCGGCAGATGCATTATCGCATTGCCTCTGGCTCATGGCATCAGTTGCTGTGCTAACCCACAGTGTGACACCCCAACAGATCAAGGGGCAGGACACCTCAGCAGCGGGGACTTTTTCTTCCCTGCTTAAGACTTCACAGGAGTCCCACCGCACAGCAGAGCCAACTTGGAAGCCAAGAGCCAGTGCTGTGCAGCTGCAGCCCTTGCCCCCGGCGACCAAAACCACGAACCATGCTGGGCAAGGGGTGGGTGATCTCCCTGTGTCATGACTGGAAAGGCTTGGATGCTGGGGGACAGAGGAGCTTTCACAGCAAGATCCCTTTAGAAGAGCCGTTCCATCTTTAAATTTCCCAGCAGTGTGCGGCTGAGGGCAGCCCTCCCTGAGGAAGGCAGGAGGGAGGATGGAGGATCCTGTGCTACGCCTGGAAGCAGCCTGCCTCTGGGTGGCTCCTGGAGGGACGTGGAGGACCACACAGCTCCTGCTGTCAATGCCATGTGTGGCGGGAGCAGACTTGCTGTTTGCTCTTGCTTTTGAAACAACAGGCTTTTGAATCCCTTGGTAGTGCTCATCTGAGCTTCTTTCTGCCCTTCTCCTTTCTCTGTGCCAACCACGTGCCTCCCAGCCCATGGGCTCTGCTGTCATTGTTGGCTGCTGGTTCCACTGGCCTCAGCTTATTGCATCTGTTTTGATTTGCTAGGTCTTGCATTCAGCCATCCGTTCAGCTTTTATTATACGTTTCTAAGCGTCAGCTCCGGGTGGTCATCGTCGGCTCCTTTCACTCAAGCTCGTGCACCAGCTGCATATTAATTGCTCTCCTTTCTCCTCTTGCTTGCTCCCTCCCCGTCTCGCTGCATGACATTTGCAGTTTGCAAACTTTGCGCGAACACATTGCAAACCAAGCCCGGCCCTTCTCTGGGTGATGGTGTGAGGAGGGCTCGGCACACCACCTCTCACAGAGGGACTGGGGAGCTGAGGATTACACCGGAGGCAAATCTGGCCCCTCTCCTCAAATCTGCTCAGGGAAAGCCCTCCGCCAATCGCTCTGTTCCCCTGCCCGTCGTTGGCGGATTACTCACCATTGTCTACTGGCTGATCCTTTGTCCAGTCCAACTTCAGTGTCCTCAGCAACAAGGCTCTGACTCTTTCTCTGGCAATCATTGCCATGCCAAGACAATTCCAGCTTCTAGACAGTCTCCCTGATGCTAAGCCTGAGTTTCCCTTTCCCCGGTGCCTCTTGGTATTGTCTGGTGCCAAGTAGAATTTCCCTTCTTAATAACAGTGGTTGTGTTGAGGGGAAAAAAAAAATTCGTGCTTACAGACATGAACGGGCTCCTTCTGCCTGGCCTTGCTGTGCTCCTCTGGGGTAGAGCACTTTGGAAACTGGGCTGTCTTGAATCACGAGCCTGCCCTGGCTCTGAAGTATTGTGTTGCTTAATGACTGATGATAATGTCTCTGTACGTAGGCTTGTAGGCTGGCTATCCATCTTTAAATTTCAAAATCTTTCCTCCTCAGCCATTACCTCCACCCCTGTAGTCATTCCTGTTGCTCTTCTCTGAATTCCACCTCATTTGTCCTTGTTTGAAGGCAAGAGCACAATCAAACCAGCCAGCCTGGGAGCCTGGGTGGGGGCTGAGGTCTGAGAGGGGTCCATCTCCACTCCTTGGCCCTGAGCTCATCAGCCTTGGTGGGCCCGGGCCGCGGTCCGACAGCCCATCCAGCTGTGGTGATCTTAGCTAACCTGAGAAGAAAGCTTTATGAGGACAGAGGCTGGAACCTAAGAAATGCTTCCAGCATTTAGCTTGCCATTGCCTGTATGCGTTCACCTTCTCCTAAAAAGTGTTGCACACACACAGTTCAGTGTTTTTCCAAGGTCTGCCTGCTCACAGGGGCCCTTAGCGCACCTGAGCTCAGTGAAACGGATAACGGCACAGTCTGCCAGGCTGAGACATGAAACAGAACCTGCAAGAGAGCTGGTCTCTTGGGAGGTCTCCACTCCTGCCTTCTGCTTGGAGCAGGTCTCTTGTCAGTCAGATGTGACTTTGTTCGGCCAGGTCTTGAAAACTCCAAGTCCGTCTCTGTGACCCGACTCAGGGCTGCACCATCCACCTAGGGAAGAATTTTTTTTTCTAATACCCGATCTGGAGATTCAACCCGTAGTCATTGCCTCTTGTTCTCTCATCCACCACTGCGGAGACCTTGAGGGTTAATCACACTGGCCTGTGCTCTAGGGAAATAACTTCCTGTCTTAAGGTGAAATAAAGCTAGAACACATGACTCCTGAGCATGTAATAACTGCCTCCTCCCACCCACATCTAACTCACCGTTATGGCTGAGCCAGCCAGGATCTCAGCCTGAGCCGATGTCCGCTGCTACAACCGTGACTGCTCCAGACCATGGCAAGATGGGGCCCGGCAGGCCCGCTAAGCCCCAAATTTTTCCTTGCCTGGAGTAAGACTGGCACTTCTTCATTGTAGCAGGAGAACTCTGGTATCCAAATCAAGCACAAATTGTAGTATTTACAGTCTGAGCAATGAGCCTTCCTTGGCAGTGGGTGGGTTTTTATCACAGGGGCAGGGAATTCCTCATCCGTCCTTGATTTCGTTTGCAAGCAGTTTCTGTTCCGTGTCCTCACCTCTGTTTATTTGACGGGCACTACTGGGATAAGTACATCATAATTAAAGCCGCAGTTAGGACGGCTGGTCAAAATATTTGATAGGAACTTATTTAAAAGGAAAGATTGACACTTTTTAATAAATAAGTGGAAGCTAGCATGAATTCAATTTGACATTTGCCACTTTCTGCAGAATTACGAGTATTCACTTTTTTCAGAAACCATATTTAAACAGAATGCTTTTGGTAGATGACAAATTTTGAAGAGTTTTGAAGAGGAGCTGCAGTAAAAATAGACATGTTAGCAAATTAAAATCAGGTCTTTTGCAAACTTTCTGGGGGACCTTTGCAACAGTAGTGTGTTCACGGCAATCATTCAAACCATTTTTCAACTCTGGGAAGTTGATTGGAAGAAGCTGCTCAACTCCTTGTGAACATCACTGAGAGAGCCCCCAGTTCAGCCCAGCACCTCTGGACAGAGATGATCTTCTGCCCGTCAATAGATAAGGAAGTATGTGTGTTTCCTCAGTCTCTCCAGCTCCAAATAATGACTGCTAGCACATGGCTTCAATTATCCAGCACAAAGAAGCTTCTTGCCAGCTTTTGCCATGGGCAAGGAGGCCCAGCAGGAGGGGGGATTTTGATGTGTGGTGCTATAAGCAAATGGGACATGTCTGGAGCCACTTCTTCTGTCTGTACATGCATGCCCAGCCCCAGACAGTAAGGTCCTCTCCTGCACCTCACTCTTCTCTCTGTGTTCTGAATGAAGGATTTATTCAAAATTCTTCATCAAAACCCTTCTAGGTGCAGATAAACTTAGCAACTGCCCTTGGTTTTGACAATTTTTTCTCAGATGCAGGCAAACTGGACAGGACTTAAGTGGCCCTGCCATACTGTCAGGTCTTGCCAGTAACAATCATCTTGACACTGCCTGTTGAATCCTCTCCCATCCAATGTTTGAGCACATTCTTATTTCTGCAGTCAGGGCAGAGGCTGTCAGTGCAGATTTTTTTCTGATAACTTCCCAATGCTCGTAGCAAGACCCCACTGAAACCTGTACACACACTGACAGGAACACGCTCAGACTGATACCTTTGCCAACATCTTCCTTTCCATCACTGTATGGAAAGGAAATCCTGTGGAGGTCAGAAGCTAGTCAATCAGTGACAAGTAAAACAAAGGACAATGGCCACAAGTTGTGCTTGTGACATTCTGGTTGGAAAATGACTGGTTTTTTTCCCCAGAACAGGTCACCAGGGAAGTGGTGTTTTCAAGAAGCTGTTAGAAGAAACCACAGCTGACCTGGCATAGCATTGAGCATAGTCCAGTTGTGAGCAAATTGGACTAGAAGTCTTCAGAGGACCCTTCACATCAATATTTCTTTGTGTCTGTGATGGATGTGGGTGGAGAAGCGATTGGTTTCCCTTCTGTTCGGTAACGAAGTTTGGATGCATCCTTTTCCTTTATTGTCTCCTTGCCTTGTTCCACTCTTGGATTTCAGATTTTGCAGAAATCTTGTTTGTGCAAAAAGCTAAATGTAGGAATTATATACACAAATCACAGAGCAATTGATTCACCCTGATTTAGGCATGTCCTCAACTTGAAAGCATGTGAGAATCTCTCAACACTGGGCCCAAAAAATGGGCTGGTCCCTCACTCAGCCCAGGCCTGACCTGGAAAGGATATTGGAGTGTTTCTGGTTGTCAAGGGTAGAAACCCTTCAAGAAGCCTTAAGCTACTGGATTTGCTCTACAGACACTTTAGCCTTTGTCCTCTTGAATGAAGGATGCTCAAACAGCCGGGTCGGGGACAGAAACAGCATCGGGCTGCTCACAGAGGCAAAGGGGGAGCAGTCTGTCCCCCACATGACAAAGCCATGAGTTATCCCAGCTAGCTTCTTGCACCCATCAGCTCCTTACCTAAATCACAACTTGATGTCTCAGCTCCCTTTACAGCCAGAAAAACAACTGCTGGTGTTTTCTTCTGCCTGGAACAAACTGGTCTCTGAGGTGAGAGGTCTCCCTTCCTTATCAAGGAGATCAGACGAGTCACTTGCTTAGGCAAGAAACTTTTAGGTTTCTAAAGTCAGGGGAATGATCCACAACAGCAAGACTCCCCAGCTGTTGGGAAGGAGCAAGGTGTGATCCTTCTTTAACCATGGCATTGCCAGCTGGAGAATGGGTAGATTTGGATGAGCTTCCCTGGGAACAGTGGTTTTGTCTTATCAAAGGCTGTGCACAGCTTTCCAAATTCGCCTTCCATCCAGTAGTCCCTTTGTGGTGTCCAGTCTCCTCTACTGACAGTTCAAGGAGTCCTCCTGCTCCCTGATGACTTCTGTGTCTTTCTGGAGACCTCTGCAGCAAGAGAGGTCAGCATTGAGGCCCAGGCTTCTGTAGCGGATAGCAGGAGATGAGAGAATGCAGTGACTGTTTTATTTCTAGTCTACACCCCCCTCACCAATACGTAATGTGTCCTGACCCTCCGTGCTCAGAGTTCTATTTGCTGACATGCTGTAAAAAATACTGTGAGAAAAGTCCAACCCTTGCCTGGAAAGCAACTGCATAAAAATGGCACCTTCTTACTCAACCCACCAACTCCCTTGTGCATCAGTCTGAATTGATGTGGTAGTGACAGGAATAAAATCTTGCTGCTTTATGTGACTCACAGATCTACAGATCTGGGCTGGCTACAGAGGAGGGAGCTAGGAGGACACATTTTCTGGTGAATCATCAAAAAGAGCAACCTATCCTTAACGCACGTGCAGACCCTGGTAAAGGCCATGGAGCTGCCACACTTTTACGAGTATGGAAAAGTGACTGTCACTTTTCCCTGCTACACCTGTCCTTTGCCTCTTGCTTCCCTTTTGAACATGGAGGAGCGGTGGCAGGGGTGGGAAGCAACACAGTGAGAATGTGGGATGGGACACCCTAGGAAGGACTGGCCCTGTCTGGTTAACTGATGCCCATAGGCCATAGAGGCAAGTTTTCCTCCATAGCAGGTTCAACACTGTTGTAGAGGATGAGGATAATCTTTCTGCCCTGGAACCACACAAAGCCTGGTCATTCACTTGTACAGACGTGCTGTTAGGAAAGACTCTCTGCTGTGCTTTTGATTTTCTTACACAGTCGGTAAGAGATAGTCACCATGGACGGTCTCACCACAGACATCATGGCTCCCCTCTGGTAAAATAACAATGGTTCTTCATGAGTGTGACATTTAAGATGAGGCATATAGAGAAACACTAAGTCTTTAGTGAACTGTGGGGAAGCATGGTCAGGTAGCATTCAGTTTCAGTTGGAAACATATCCGAGAAACCTGGAGAGAGACGAGAGAAGATAGAGTTCTATAATCAGACAAATATGTGATATCTGGGACTGTTGAGGTTGCTTATTTTCAACTCTGCACCCTAAGACAGCATCTGCAGGAAAATGGCATGGCTCACCTTTGTAGAAGGACTACAGGGCAAAGGGCTGCAGGTGTTCAGTGAGGCCAATTTTTATCCCGGAGAACCTTTAGTATTGGTGGTACAAGCAAAGGGAAAAAATCTGAATCTCAGTTTCCTACTGAGCCGATGGGCTGGGAAAACATCTGTTAGCTTTAGGCTGCATGCATTTGATGTGGGATCCTTGCAAACAGAAAGTGGGAGGCACCTTGGGTGAGAGCAGCTGCGGGAGTTCACAGCTCTGAAGTGGCAGGAGGGTGGCAGGAGAGTGGCAAGAGAAAGACAATGGGGTTGAGAGGCATCTTCTACGGCCTCGGAGAGCCAGGAGGTGAGCTCCCACGGGGCTAAGGGGGACAGAGAAGAGACCTGCTGACAGTTCCTTACAGAAATGATCTTAAGGTTACAGGTACAAAGTAAGGCAAGGAAACACAGCAAATAACCAAAGCAGCTGAATCCTGAACTCTTCACTGATGTGAAACTCAAGAAGGAAATGAAAAGCTGAATAAATAGAGCTCAGTGATGGGAAAAAAAGAAGAGTACAAAAGCATGGGTCAAACTCAGAAAGGCTGAGGCTCAAAAAGAGGCACAGCTAGCCAGAGAGCACAGGATAGTAAAGTCCCTCTTGCCTGCCTGGGCATACACGTCACCTGCATGGAGAAGCCCTTATGGGTGAGTTCATGATCCAAAGCTCTATTTTAAGCTGCTGACCAGGCAGAGGGAGAGGACTTGTCACCCACCCCTGCCAGCACAAAGTCAATAGTGCCACTGGTTACTCACTGCAGAGCTCTTTCATGACCCCAAAGCTGAGAAGGACCCTGCTTGGTGCAGACCTGCACACCAGCGTAATCCAGCACAGGAACCGTAGCATGAGACAAGGTCTGCCTAAGGCTGCCCAATACACCACCTGGAAGTGGTTCAGTTAAAACCTGACTCAGACCCCATCTGGATGCTTGGAAATGAGTTTTGGTGGGTGAAACTGGCTGATTGCTGAACGCTTGTGCCGAGATGTGTGTAAGTCAATGCCGACCCAGAAAACTGGCAGGAGAGTGGCGGTGATGCTCCCTTCTGGCTCTGCTTGTATCTCTTCCTGTTTAGTTCAGGATTATGGAGATAAGTCTCATTTTATACGAAAAAAAAGGTCTGAACCATATGTTGTTCAGGTTCACATCACATCTTGTGGCACAGATCTGCAGGGAAACTTCCGCAAGTCTGAAACCAAATCAGTCCATATCCAGGTGGAGATTACGTCTTATGGAAGAGGCAACTCAAAGATAAACAAGGGCAGAGGAGAGGTTGCACCATACCTATGTAACAGAGCCAGCATCATTTCACACAGCCCATCTCCCTCCCTGACGTCCATGCATCACCACCAGCCCCTGGGACAAAAGCACTGCTTAGCTTCTGCTCTGAGCACTGGGAAAATGAGGCACAGGGAAGGTGCCATTCTTCAGGACATCAAAGTGAAATGGAGGTCTCCTGGTCTCCTAAACTGAAGAGCAGCACAGTCTAGCCCCTAGCTCTTCCCTCCAGCCTCAGGCTATCTGTCCCTTTGGATCAATAGAGATTTGCAGGGGAAGATGGTCTTGACTGACCTGTTTCTGCGTGTGGCATCTTTAGAGCCGGCGAAGCTTTTGTCCAGGCACACAGAAAGTGATGCCCCAGGCACAGTGCTGCTTTGTGAACCAAAGCTTTGTGGGTCTACTGGGTCTGGCTGAGGTGAGGTTAATTTTCCTCACAGCAGCCCGTGTGGTGCCACGCTTTGGATTCGTGACTAAAACAGTGCTGATAACACACTGGTGTTCCGGCTACTTCCGAGCAGTGTTTGCATTGTGCTGAGGATTTCTCTGTTTCCCATCCTGCCCCCAGGCTTAAGGGAAAGAAGCTGGGAGGGGACAGAGCCAGGACAGCTGACCCCAACTGACCAAAGGAATATTCCATACCATATGATGTCAGCCATAAAAGTTCAGGGGAAGAAGGATGAAGCAGAGGTGCTTGTGGTTATGGCGTTCGTCTCTTCAAGGGACCATCACATGTATGGAGGCCCTGCTCTCCAGGAAGCAGCTGGACATCTGCTTGCCAATGGGAAGGAATGAATGAATTCCTTATTGCCCTTCATTTCACTTCTGCTTGCCAATGGGAAGGAATGAATGAATTCCTTATTGCCCTTCATTTCACTTCTTAAACTGTCTTCACCCCGACCCACAAGTTTTCTCACTTTTGCTTCTCCTGTTCTCACTCCTATACTGCTGGGGCGAGGGAGCAAGCGAGCAGCTCTCTGCTTAACTGTTGGCCAGGGTCAACCCACCACAGCGGTCAACCCTTCAGGCTGAAAATGCATCCTTACGTGCTGAGACCACAGTGAGTGCTGTCATCCCTCTTATAGAGATGGGGACTTATGGGGTGATGATCAGAGGCAGAGCAAACAGGACGAGGTCTTCAGATCTCTGCTAGACTCTCAAACCCCCAGGTACACACCACGTTCCAGCTGCCCATGAAGGTATCATTTGTGTCCATACCATCTGTATATCTCAGTTTGTAAGAGCCTGGGAGCTACTGAGCTGTTGCAGCTCCCAGTAGCATCAGGGATGGGTGACAAGTGAGTGGTACGCATTTCTCCAGGATGGGCCTGGGAGCTGCTTTGACATGAGGACACAGATCAGCTCTGTTGTCCCCACATCAACAACCATCCTGGGCCTTCCTACCCTCCTCCCCACAGAAGAACAATGCTATTGAAAAACAAAAGCAAATGGTGTGTTACCTGAGAACATGACTTGCTCAAAGCCATCAATGCATGGACTTTTGGGTTATGGATTTTCACAAGCAAAGTCACATTGATTTCTTATGGATCAATCGGAACAAACCAAGCAAAGAGGAAAAAGTCCAGAGAATGATTTATCAGCCTTTGTCACCGAAACATTATCTCCCTATATGAACATCTTCTGTGTGGAGTATTTGTTCAGCTTTGACACAGTGACAGTGCCTGTCTGCTTTTATGTGTACCTGGGGAGTGCAGGTCCCTCACAGCAGGCAGGAGTCTGAGGTTTCCAAGTACCTCAAGAACTGCTCTGGGAATCATAAAGGGTTTTGTTTCCCGGCTCTTGTGATGTGTTGCAGCTGCCCACTGACTTTTTTGTTTCCATCCTTGGCACGCAGAAGAATTTCATCACCACACTCTTTATCATGGAAACATGTCATTCAGTGGCATCCGTACATACTGTTCACATCAAATCAGAAGGTTGGCTCGAAACCCCTGCAGAGATGGGATCTTTCCAATTGAACCTGCCTCCATAGGTTCAGTGCCGGGCTGAATGCAAAGCCAGAAGGAGACTGATTTTTTTTCAGACAGGTTTTCAGAGACGACAGAAGATGCATGGAAGCCTCCCAAGAACCGCCTACCCCATGAGATGTTCACCATTCAGGATGTTGGCAAACTTGTCAGATCAGAAGGTTTTGCAAGACGCCAGCCGCTCACGGCCAGAAGTGTTCGTGAAGTTTTGGGGACTGTCAGATTTTCGCTGAAGAGCTACCTGAGGCAGCCGTATGGCCAAACACCAAGCGCTGAATTGAATCTAGGTCTTCCTCAGGATCTGACGCCCGTTGCTCTCTTTCTCTGCTTGGGATTTGGAAAGCCAGACCTGGAACAGGATGTGATTTGCTCATGTTGGTCTGCGCAATGCCAGCTGAGGCTACTGGCAAATTCTGCTCACTGAAAAATTATCTCATGTAGATGAGGGTCAGATGATTAACTTTGATGAATCTTGCCACAGCTGAAATTGCTGCCAGTGGTAGGTATGAGAAGGAAACATTGGCAGAGCTATCTCCCTGCCATGGGAAGGATGTCGTCTTCTCCTGGAAAGTAAAGCAGGGGTGCTATACCAGCTTTAGCTGGGCTCCTCAGCAATGACGAGAGAGCAGGGTTTAATTTCAGTGCTGCGTGCCTCTCCTTCTGAAGTACTTACACAGATGAAGTATTCTGCCTGGGGAAAGAGTCCCTGGGCAGGAGACTTTCATCTGGAATAAACAGGACAGCGGATGGCATTTCACAACAAATCCACCAGCTGCCATGTATGAGGCAAGGGAGGCAGGGACTGCTGCATTTGATTGTTGTTCTTTTCATCTGGTCTGCCACCCAAAAAGTGCCCTGGCACAGGACCTCCCTCTGGGGCTGCCATCAGCAGCGAGGGATTGATAAGGCTAGGAGACGTGCCTCATCTACCAGACCCCAAAGCCCACGCCTGTCACCTGTCGCCAGCTGTGTGGAGGCATGGGATGTCCTTTGGCAGGACAGAACAAGAGTACACAGAATCACAGGATGGTTTGGGTTGGAAGGGACCTTCAAAGGTCACCTAGTCCAACCCCCCTGCCAGGAGCAGGGACATCTCCAACCAGATCAGGTTGCTCAGAGCCCCGGCCAACCTGGCCTGGAATGTTTCCAGGGATGGGGCACCCACCGCCTCTCTGGGCAACCTGGGCCAGCGCTCCACCACCCTCAGTGTAAAAGATTTTTCACACGGTGTGATTGCTTGGTTAAGGTGGTAACCCTATGCAGTTGTCCCAGGCGAGGTTTGAGGAGGGTGAAGGAGGATCCCTGGCTGTTATCCAGTCATGTCTGACAGGTGCAAACAGGAGAGATGAAGAAAAAGATGTGCAGGACAAGCAGTACAACACCCGGTACAGGGCAACCACTGCAGCCTTCCCACCAGCCTGTCAGACCTGGGGAAGCCTACGCTCTTTTCAGGATTCTTGAGCTGCAGCCACGCTGCTGGTTGTCCTGCAGCAGCAAGCGTTGGCTCGTGGTGACTGTCAGGAGCGCTACCCCAAAGGGCTTCAGCTGACAGCAGGTTCCTGGAGGGCAGCCAGGCGCAGTGACACCAGCAGTAGGTGTCACAGGGCCCTGTCAGAAGGCTTAATGCGCTGGGTGCTTGGAAAGCGGGCACAGATGGGCCGGCCTGCTCACAGCACCCTGAGAAAAGAGGGGCCGCTGGTCGAGGGGAGCGCAGAAAGGCAGCGTGTACGAGCTGCAGCCGAGCGCAGCTGGGCTCTCACAGCTTTTTGTTACACATCAACCACTTTTTGTGATGACACCAATCAAATTTCCAGCCGGTTGTCTCACTAGGGGAACCCGAAGCAGTAGCGGAGAGACAGATGAATCAACTATAGATTTGCTTGCTGTAGCATGCCTGTTGCCAATAGATTTCCATGTTTCCAAGAGCAAGCTAAAAGCTTAGTTCATTTGCTGAATAGAGGGATGCTCTACCAGATTGTCTGCGGCTGGAAATAGACTCATCCAAAACTTCTAGGCTGGGCACCTTTCAAAAAGCCATGCTTTAGCTCAATAGCAAGTTTACTGAGCACCACGTACGAAAGTCGAGGTGAGAATCTGTGTCCTGTTATGCATGGAGTCTGATGAGACAAGGACAACAGTCTCCCCAAGAGTGTGTATCACCTCTCTAACAGAAACTGTGGATTTACAATTGCAGAATGAGTGGGATTTTTTCAAAGCAAAAGGGAAAGATAATCTACCAGTGTGTTAACATCTAACGGATCCACCTGCTGAAATCGTGTCAGAGGCAGGCAGAGACAAGGCACTGATGGTGTCACCAGCAGTGATGGGGGACAGTCAGCCAGAAATAACAGCACTGCTTGGCTTGGGACAATGGCATACAAAGGACTCTGAGGAAGCTGAAGAGAAAGAGGTGAATAGTCCACAATTTGTAATTCCAAAAATCATATAGAAAGGGAGAGTGTGTTAAAGAAAGAACGGGGCAGTAGAAATGCTGTGAGGTTCCCAGTGCTGCGCAGTCATTAAGACAACTGATGGAAATAAATTTATATCAGCCACAAAGATGTGCCTGGACCCCAGGTGAAGGAGATCCTTGTCTTCCTCTAGCTTCCTCATGTTTCTGACCTTCACTCATTAAGTATGGCAACCATAAGCACTACCGGACCAGGAATGTTTTCTTTCTTTAGTTTTGGGAAGAATCTGTCCTTAAGCATGCATGAAGTAAACGCTAGCGCCTGTGACCTGTCCCAAGGCACCGTGTGTGCTTGCAATGAAGCACAGGAGTGCAGGCAGAGCTGAAAGAGCCAGACAGTGAAGAAGAGAGGGAGAAACAGACTGTGTCCATTTCAGTAAGCTCTGGACGGACTACCCTTGCTTGTAAATGACAACCGAGTTCAGTGTTGGTCTGTCCGAATGGGTCCTTTCTGAACAAACAAAATGGATGACTGAGAATTTTGATAGACAGGAGGTGAGAGGAGATGTTCCTGATGGCAGCTGGAAAATGAACAAGACACCAAGCACCAGAGAGTGGTCACTTTCTTAACCTCCCACTCTGCTAAGGGGACACGACAAGAGAAATGTCCAGGCAACATCTTTTATTGTCTGGACACCCACTATGGAGACAACATGGGTAATGACCAGGAACATCTCGGCTCAGCCGTTCATCGGGGTGGAACTGTGTGATCATTTCCCTGCTAGGTATCCAATCTCACCCTGCCTTTAGTCCCTCCTGTTTACAGTGACCGTTCCCCAAGGTGCATTCAGCCTCTCACACCACCTCCTGTCAGCACTGAAGTTCCTCTGGGGTTCCCCATATCGTTCATGCCAACTGCACTGGCAACACACCCGCTGCTTATTACGTGCAGGTATTGTGCTGTCAGGCTGCAACCTACATCTCGGGCGAGGCCTTTATGTGATATTAAAAATAATAATGGAGCAAATCTTGCAACAGAAAATAAGGCAGAATGTGAGAAAATGCTGTGAAAAGTGAGAGCTGGTGGAAACAATCCTGAAGGAACCTTCTTCTAGAAGAAACAGTAAACTGGTGTCACTGGGGAGGCAGTATCTCTCATAAGCTTTCTGGGCCAGGGGAGACATCTGTCCCAGTCTGCTATTGGCTTTATGGAAATGCACAATCATTAATAACAACCGGTAATGAGGAATCTGGAGAGCCTCCTCCCGCACAGCTGCATCTGCGGCACATACACGTCAGCAGTCACCTGAGACAGGAGAGAAAGCAGCGTTTGACAGATCAGTGAGAGTAAGTCCAGGCTGGAGTGTTGGCAACTCTTTAATCACTCAGGTGGTAAATGGGAAGTGGATGCTGTGCAGCACGCTGCAAACACAGACTGTCCACTCACCTCTACCTATAATGGTGAAGACGAGCCCCTGTTTGGGCAGCAGGCAAGTCCCTACGGAGTTGCAGCAAGATGGGAGGGAAAAGCAGTGAGGTGCCCATCGTTCAGAGTAGCAAGGATGAGAGAGAGGATGAGGCAAATCCAGTGCCTTTGGGATGAATTAGTACCTCTTCACCACTTTGCCCAGTGGAAGGTGGTCCAGCTGACGTGGCAGGAAGAGAGCAGAAGCCACATGAATGTGCACTGCTCGAGTACGGGCCATGTAGCAGCCCAGTGGCCCCTGGACTGCCAGTGGTCCCCGCTCATGAGGAGTTCAAAGCCCTGCAGTGCAGATAGGATCACAAGCTCACCACTGTGCTGGCAGGACCACGGGGAGAACAAGCTTGCACGGACGCGCCAGAGAGACCGCTGGACCTCACTGAGCCACCCGCCTGGGCTGGCCACAGCCATGGCTGGGAGGTCGCCTATTACAGACGGCAGCTTTGTCACTCTCCATTATTTAATTGATAATTTATCATGCCATTCCAGACAGAGAAGAGTTCCTGTTCACGCCACTGTTTGTTCCTTGTCACATAGTCAATTCCCCAATCCAATACACCAGTTGTACTCTTATTTTATGAACCATACCTTAGGGCCTAATTAATGCAATTAATCAAACTTTTACTTAGGCAGGCATATCTTCATTTCTCTGCTGACTGTCTGCTTGGACAGCTGGGTGTGTTGTCTGCATAGTATTCATCATCTTAAGCCATTACAATGCTCTGGAGTGCACTGAAGAGTATGGGGAGGGGACGGTTAGTAACTGAGCACTTGTGATCAGGTTTCAAACGGCAGATTCTGCTCCGTCTGAAGTCAGTCACCACCAGGAGGAAATCCAACAACTTGGCACCAGGGACCTGGAGTAAGGGAGAGGTGAGTGGGCACAGAACCAGACTCTCAAAACCAGGTACCTGTGCTACCCGGAGCGTGCCTGCAGTCCCCACAGAACGTGCTCCAAGCACCTCATCCATCAGCGCAGCCCCCATCTGCCTGGGAGAGACACTGACCAGCAGCCAGACCGCATGCAGGGCATGCTGCAGAACTGGATATCCTGCTGGGGTCACGCAAGCCGGGCAGGAAGATGACGTTTTCATTTTTTCTCCTGCTCACAGCTGCTGCTTGGAGTCAGGAGATGGGCTTAGGGGCCTTGCTAGTCTGTTGGAAGACAAAAATTGAGGGTCTACATCTCTGTAGGACATGCCTAATGGATATTTAGGTGATGGACAGCATAAAAACTGACGAACAGCTAGAGATCCTTCAAGCCCCCTACTCCTCCACCTTCAGAGCTCCCTACAGGAGATGTCTACATCCGTTGCCTGTAGAGGAAGGCGAAGGTAACGAGCTCACAGCAGACATGGATACTTAGTCAGATGTTCCCCCCAGTAGTGTCTGTGTACTGACTTTCTGGCATTTCTTTCTGGAGCATAGGATCTACTGTTGAACATAGCTTTAAAAATGTGTTTCACAGGAACTTTTGACACCTCACTCACAGCAAACTTGAGCAAATCATAACTTTTCAGGAAAAACTCCTTGGAAATATTTCTTCATTAATATTATTGAAGAACACAGAGATCAGTGGATTTGCAGGTCACTCTCCACAGCAAATGAAAATCTAATGATAATTGGAAGCATTAGCCAGAAACATAACAGTGATTTTGCGACTAAAAGACCCATGAAATGGAGTAAACTGTCAATTGGAACAATTTTCTAAGAAGCCATTTCACATCTAATATCCCAAAACATCACTTGCAAAAGACCCAAGTAACCTTTCCTATAAAACCAAATGGCTTTATTCTCTTCAATAATCTGTCAGAATTTAGAAAGTGACTTATAAGGGGTCTTTTGCCACCAAAACCAGTGTTATGCTCCGTCCCCTCCTAAAAATAATAAATAGACGAAACTGCGAAGATAATCTTCTAAAGCGTCTTGGAAATGAAGTGAACACTTGGCTGAGTTGTGACTCCTTGATATGAGTGGAGCTTGATGGAGTCATGGTTATCAATAAAATATGTCCAGTCCTCAGTCTGACATTCAAAGATGATCGGACAAAGTTATCTCCCACATCTGTAAACACTTAAAAATGTATCAGAACTCACTGTTGTTTGAGTGCTTATCAATCAGATACTCTTGAAAGCACTGCCAGAAAATACTAACACCAGGGATCGCATAAAGGACTCAAGGATATTTATAGTGTTCCCCCCAAACTGACATCCATTCCCCTGTCAAAACAAGAATCAAAAGAGCTCTTTCCATATCTGGCAAGTTTTACAAAGGAGACCTTTAAAGAGGCAAGAAAAGCAGAGTCATAGCTAAACCTGGTCAAAATGTGTTGTGTGACTGCTTCACAACATCTAAAGGATTGTGCCCTGAAGTGTGGCAAACCGGACAGCAGGACACTTCGGTACCGAAATGGCAGCTACCGGCCCAGACCTCTGCTGTGTTAGTGTCTGGACCCAGGCTAGCAGTGCAGAACTTCTTGACACTTCAGAGGTTATAAATCGGAAAACTTAGCACCCTCTATCACACTTGACATGGAAAAGGCCAAGCTAATGTTCACCGGTTGTGAAAAAGCCACTGGTCCGTGCACAAATTGGTTGTGACATAGTTTTGTTCTTTGCAAAACAGGGTAGACATGCAGAATGTGTTTGACAACATCGCGGCTGCCTCAGTAAACCTAATATGCCATAGATAAATCCTTCAAAGACAAAACTAAAAACACCTCTGAAATAAAAGTATTAGACAACCAGAACTGAGCAGACAAGTGAAGATGGAAGAACTATGACAGTCCATGGACTAAGAAGAGGAGGTTCTTAAAACATCACTTGCCAGACCTTTAAGAACCTGTTCCAGGGTTACAAGGTAACTTTCCAATTGTCAGTCCGTTGTGGTAAAATGTCACTAAATGCAAAGTTCTGGTTTTGTTTAGTGAGAGGAGGCTATGGTGGCAGCTTCTGTAAGAAGCTGCTGGAAGTTGTTTCCCCTTGTTGAGTGGACTCAGCCGGATCTGGGGCGGACCTGCTGCTGGCCAGGGCCGAGCCAATTGGTAGCAGAACCTTCCGTGGTAATGCCTCTGCGATAGCGTATTTAAGAAGGGGAAAACAGAAAAAAAAGAAAGAAGAACTTGTGAGGATGCTGAGCTTGCTGAGCGGGGTCAGAGATGGGGACACACGAGCCTTGTGGGCCTTGCACCCCTCACCCTCTGGCCTCCCGCCGGGCAGCAACTGGGCCCGACTCTGCCTGGCCTGGCTGAGAGAAGTGGAGAGGAGATGAGATGTGAAGAGACCTGAGAGGCGTCTGCCTGCCTGGTGTGAAGGATTTCTGTGAGAGGAACGGCTGCAGGCGCCCAGGGCAGTGCAGAAGAAGGGGGAGCAGTAATGCAGCTCCTGGCCAGAATTCCCCTGCAGCCCGTGGTGATGGCCGTGGTGGGGCCGGGGAGCCCCCGGAGGAGCAGAGATCCCCCCACAGCCCGGGGAGCCCCCGGGGGAGCAGAGATCCCCCCGCAGCCCGGGGAGGACCCCACGCCGGGGCAGGCGGGGGCCTGGAGGAGGCTGTGGCCCGTGGAGGCCCCGCTGGGGCAGCCGTTCTGGAGGGGCTGCACCCGTGGAAGAGATGACCCACGCCGGAGCAGTTTCACGAAGGACTGCGGCCCGTGGGAGGGACCCCACGCTGGAGCAGGGGAGAAATGAGAGGAGTTCTTCCCCCGAGGAACGAGCGGCGTAAAGCGACGTGTGATGGACTGACCACAGCCCCCATTCCCTCTTCCCCCCTGTGCCACTCGGGGGGGAAGGTGGTAGAGATAATGTTAAGCCCGGGCAGAGGGAGGGGTGGGGGGAGGTTATCTGGTTCTCTGTCTCATTATCCTGCATCGGTTTTAGTAATAAATGAATAGTTCTCCCCATGTCGAGTCTGTTTTGCCCTTAACGGTAACTTTAAGGATTAAGGATTTCTCCCTGACCTTATCTCAAACCTCCAGCCTTTTTCCCTAAATTATCTCTCCCGGTTCTCTCAGAAGGGTGGGGGGAGTGAGAGAGAGACTGTGTAGTCTGGTCCCAATCAAGGCTAAACTACGACATGCAACTACAGTGTCCAGTGTAAGAGCCATCTGCAAACTGCCAAAGCCACAGTTAAGTGTGACGCCACAAATTTCTGGGATACACTGGAAATATGTGGTTGTCCCAGAGAGGTGGCTGCTGTGTATTTGTGGGATACAGATTAAAAAAAAAGTTCATACTAAGCTGAAGAAATTATTGCTTGTATTCAGCATTAATAAACTTATGACAAGCATTTAGCTAAGCCTAGCTTTAAAAGATATACTACCGTCTGGAAATTCAGTTTCTGCTAAGACCAAAACCAACATATATGACAGCAATATGATATAATAATGATGCAATACTGCATCATTTTAAAGGAGCTTAAATCAGTCAACGTATGGCCTTGGTCCATCATTGTGCCAGACTCCATGCTATCAGCAAGCCCATAATGTTGTTAGAGCACTCTGACTGAAGCACCAGGATGGAGAGAGAGATTTGGGGGTGTTTCAGGATGAAAAAAAAAATTATCTCAGGAGGAAAAAATGATCTTGTTTCCACCAGTAAAGGCATAGAGGTTAAGACCAGTTGTGGACCAGGGATCTTTATCCATCTCTTAGAATGGATCTTTATCCATCTCTTAGAATGGAACAGCCATAACTAGACCTAGACTTCAGTGAACCCACTGCTTGGCATTTTAATGAAAACAGGAGCTGGGAGACAAACACTTGATGTGGCCAAGTACAGCCCAACACAGATGTCTTACAGGAAGACTGTAGAAGAATACACACCAAGCTTCTCTCTTGTGCTTGAGGCTACGCTATTTCTGCCTCTTCCTGTTCTTGCCCGTCACCTCCCGCCTTCAGTTGGACCTGAAACCTGGTGGAAACCATTTGGTTTTCCCTAGAGATGATAACTGTGATAGTCAATGTCAAATTCCAATTCAGCAATGCAGAGCTCAAGGCTCTCCCTTTCAGACTATATTTTTTTTCCAGGGGTATAAATTTGATCACCTCACCTAGGGTAGAAGTAGAAATGAAAGTGATGGATGAGGAAGGTGAGAAGGAGACCACAGTGCCACTGGGGACATGGTCTGAAAGTCAGTACGAAAAGCCTGTTTGAGTCTGCTATATCTGTTAGCCTCCCTGGTGGAGCCACAGCCACCTAGACAAACTCAATCTAAGGGTGACGTGTCTTCTGTTGATTTCAGAGCATATTATTCCATGGAAGGCTAAGAGGAAGAACAGATCAGGCTACCAGGAATGCTTTGGGAAAGGAATCCAGCTCTTCCTTAGATCCTGGTACCATTAACATAAGATCCTTGCAGAGCACAGTTTTACCTCATAAATATCATGTCTCCAAGTAAATATGTGCTTCAGTAGTTTACACTCTTTGCAAGCAGTCAGTGCTGAATCTGTGTCCCGCCTTGGTGACAAAGACCATGTGCCACCTGGTACATCTGGCCATCTTTCAGGCAGTGCCCCTAGCACTAAAGGTCCTGAATCCTCTTTGCCTCATTTACATTATCCCAGGCCAGATGCCGACGTGGGTTACTCCTATGGAATCAGAAATGTGTGCATCATCAAAGCACCCATGTCCTTCAAGGCAGAGGCTGGAACCTCCCTGTAGCATCTTCACCGGTGGGCCGAGTGAGGTTTCAGGGGCAGTTCCCAGTCTGGCAGATATCTCCTTGCATGCAGACACCCGCTGCTACACCAGCACCAGGACTCCTGGGCAGCAGATGCTCCCTGCAGGGCTGGGGCAAGGATGTAACAGGGTCTCCAGAATAACCAGCCCCACCTCACTGTCAAGGTGGTGGCGGGGGCCAGATCTCCAGGAGTGGGGCTGTGCAGAGAGACAGCTTTGCTTTTTTCCCGTAACTGCCAGTAAATGAGCTGTCTTTTCAGCTGCTTATTACCAGGCGCACAGAAAACATCTGCATCGCGTGAGTAATTACACGATAGCAAAAGCCCAGCCCCACTTTGGGGAAGCCTTGCCATGGCTGCCGGTTACCAAGGGTGGGCAGAGATATTTCCAGCTCGTGTCTTCAGATGCTCTGGAAGAAATGAGCTGTCCTTACTGGAAACCACCTTGTGGCAGTCTGGCGGCTCCTCGGAGCCACACAGCCGCCCTGCTGCTCCTCAGCTTCCCCTCCCAGGAGCTGATAAATCATCATCTGGTGAGAGACGGAATGTCAAGGACGGCGCACGTTGGGGCCTGGGCGGGATCTCCACCCCAGTGCTGCGGGAGCCAAGGTCCTCACCGAGGACGCAGCATCTTCACTGCTGATGTCTCAGGGATGCAGAAGAGGCAGAATGGTCCTGGTGCTTCCCACAGAGCTGTCCCCAGCTCTCACGGGGCAGCGGGAGGACATGCTGTCCCCCACTGTGAGGGATGCCACCTTCCCCCTGCAACACCAGAGCTCAGGCTGGTCCCAAAGGCCTTGGTGGTCTTTCTGTCGGTTCAGTCAGCTCTGGCTCAGCCCCAGAGGGACCAAGTTTCCGATGACTCACAGCGCTGGCCAGGGTGAGATCATAGGAAAAGCGGCCGGTGTAGCCCTTTCCATGAAAGAACGCACACAGGCAGGCGCCTGGCAGGACCGGGGTGCCGGCAAGGGCTGCGAAGGCGTCTCCAGGCTGGGTGCTTGACCCAAAGCCAGGTGCTGCTGCAGCCTTTTGGCTCCGTTGCCTGCAGCTCCCCTGCAGCGTGGAAATAGCTCCCCCGGAACGCGTACGGAAAGCTGCCCCAGCAGAGCTGCAGGCAGGGAAACAGGGAGTGGAGGCAGGGGCTGGGGGCAGCCGAAGGAGAGCACTGGCAGTGGCTGAACCAGTAACTCACGGGGTGACTGCCCCTGGGAAAGGTGACTCGGGATCCAGGGGATCCCGCATCCCTACCCCTGATTTCTTATGGTTTTCCCGGTCCTGAGGGAGTCAGTCTCTTTTAGGGTGGAAGAGGGAGGTTCCTGCTGCCGCTTGCATGGCTGGGGGCAGCCGTGGGAAGCACAGCGCATCCCTACACAGCATCCGAAGTGACAGCAGCGTGTGCCAGAGGTGCCTGGGCTAACCCCGGCTGTCCCCTGGTGCTGACAGCAGCCTCACCGTGTCAGGCTGGGACAAAGGACCCCACCGGGATGCCGGCCATGTTTTTAGCCTGTTTTTCCAGGAGTCTGCTGCTTGACTATCTCACAGGGCTTTGGCCAAGCCGTCTCTTGCTCCCTGAAGAGAAGGTCCCAGTGACCAAAGAGTGGTCCTGTGCAGGAGCACCCACAATTTATGGACAAGCCTGACCAGACTCCTCCCTGTAGGACACCTCCCTGGCACTGCTGCTCATTTGAAAACCTTGTGGTGATTTTCTCTCTCCCCTTCCTCATACGATTTTGCTCGCTAACCTCCCAAATCAGAGGGGTGTCCCCAGATGGCCAGAGGTGCCTCAGGGGCACACAAAGCACAGTGCTCATGGGAGGGAGATGCAGGAGCCATGATCTCACCACTGGAGGTGGTTGGGAGGGAGCTGCCATTTCGGCGCTGCCCCATGGAGCCGGGTGGGTGCCAGGGCAGGGGGCTGGCAGGGGGCTGCAGGCAAGGCTGCAGGACAGTGGTCGCACTCTCCCTGCAGAGCCAGCAAAAGCCAGCAGAGTCGGGGGTCTGGCCCTGAGGAAATTGCCTGCCAAGGACTGCGGAGGGCAGCCGCCACTCGCTCTCCATTAGCATTCAGCGGCACTGCCACCGCTCGAAGGAGAAAGCCACCCTCGTAAACACAAGGAGAGGAGATAAAAGCACTTAGCGCAGGCTGGTGAGCGAGACAGAGGCACTTCGGCTCAGGTGGCTGGCTCCTTGTCGGGCTTTTGTAGTCTCACTGCAGCCTTCCATGCGGCGCCGCGGCAGGCTTGCGCCCCATCACTCGGCTACGGCAGAGCCGCTGCTACGCCTGAGTGGCACTGGCAGAAGTTCCCCAAAGGTTAATTGATGCTGCAGTGCTGCAGCCACCCTGTAGACAGCCGCCTGCCAGCAGCTTCGCCTTGTCAGCTCCCGTGCCGGAGCTTCTCCTCCCTCCGCAGCATCCTTCCCTGAGGTGGACTACAGCACAGCTCCCACCCATGGAAGACAGCCAGCAGGAACTGCATCTCTCCCACAAGGCATGAGGCTGGGAGATGGAAGTCCTTGGGCTCCAACACTGGGATCTCTCCCAGGACAGAGAGCACTGCCAGCATCATCGCCATCCCCATACCCCCTCGCGTTGCCATCCCTGCAGACAGCAGTCTGGCAGGGTCCGCGCCCTGCATCCCTCGGGCAGGAGGAGGGACATGCAGCTCCAAAGCCTGCAGTAACTCTTGTGCTGTCTGCCACCTCACTGCGACGGTCTCCATGCCTCACAGCCCTCCATCCCCGCTTCCCCTGCCTCATAAGCAGTGGCAGCTCCGCTCTAGGAACACAGCCTGATGTTGAAACCCACAGCTTATCTCCTGGTACTGTCAGTGGCTGCAGAATAAATCGGCAACAGTATTTAACCCAAGGGAAAAGAGAGAATGGGATTAGCACATGCCAGCTAGCCCTCCTCACTCCAGACCTTTTATAACCCCTTGGTACCCAGGGATGAGGCGGAGTAGAAACTGCGGGCTCTGCATTGGGGCAGCCTCAGAAGAGAGAAACAGACTGCGCATTTCTTCTTGAGTGGCTTGCTGAGGGTACAGCACAAGCCTCTGGCAAGGAAGCCGGCAGTCCTGAGTGGACATCAGACCAGACTGGGTGACCCTTTCTTGGTTTGTACTGGAGTCACCATGCAGGGGTCCTCCTCTCAGCTGCATTTCTAAAATCTCATGTGATGTCAGCTCGTTTCCCTGTCTGCAGGCTTTAAAATTAAAAAGACACATCTCTGGGATGTCATCTATATTCTATCAGTATTTTAATTGTCCTGGGCTTTACCCCGCCTCTTTATTTCCTCAGAGATGTAAAATAAATAGCACTGGCCTTTCCCCCTCAAATCAGAAAGATCTTCCTTTGTTCTTCCCTTAGGGACTGACAGCTTACCCATCAGAGGCAGATCGTTACGCTACGGAGTCCGGCAGGCCCCTCCCCACAGCAAACAAGGTTAAAATTCAAAGCCCACTCATTTATACGAGCCCGCTGCCCTGAACAAGGGCTGTGTGAAGGCACCGTACCCCGCAGGAGATGTCCCCGTCCTTGGGAGCTCACAGCCCTGCCTGGAGACAAAGCCCAGATGGGAGATGAGCCACAATCTAGGGAAGCCCAAAGCAAAACACCGTTGGATAAAAGCACCCCGGATATATGGCGGGAAATCATCTTTTTCATTGCTTAAGCCAGTGACCAAAACCAGAACTGAGAAATAAAGACACTTGGACAGCAGCAGCCTCACGTCTGCATGCTAGCTGCAGGCTTGTGCTGCCCGGCAGCGACCGTCGCTTCCCGTGACCCAGCTGCACGTCTTCTCCTGAGAGCCGCCGGGCGTGCTGGCGTGTGCAGCGGTCGCTGCGGCCGTGCCAGAGCGTGCTGTGCGGTGCAGGGGTGCAATCTGTGGTCCCAAGCACGGGGACCAGCTGTGAGATCTGAAGGGGTAGTTCCCTCTGCTTTTACATCCGTGACAGCGACAGAGGACGGCAAATTCCCCCTGCCCCTGGTAGCACACAGAAGTTTCCAGCATGGGCCAGCAAAGCCCATGCTAGCTCTGGCTAGACAGCAAGTTTCCAGCACAGGAGCTCCTTGGTGTGGGTGCCGCAACCTTTGTGCTGGCAGCGTCCCTGTTCGGTGCTAGCCCCTTCTCAAACACCCGGCTCACCCTCCCTCGCGCTCCGCTCTCCCCTGGGCTCTGCGGCAGAGCAGCGCCGGGGCGGCCTGGCAATGCTGGCCAATCGGGATGGGAAACGCTGCAAAAGTGGCTTTGTAAATGAAACAAATACCCGTCGAGGAGCCAGTTTCTTCCTTCTCCTTTGTGCTCTCAGCGCAATCTGGCAGGGAGCGGAGCGTGCAGGGACTGAGGGCTGCAGCTGGTGCCGGGAGGAACCCGCTCTCCCACGGAAACGCGCTCAGCACCGGGGCAGGATGGTGCAGCCATTGAACAGCACACAAAAATGTTTTGCAGCCAGCAGACCTGATCCGTTTGCTAAGGGCAAACAGCAGTGAGCAACTTGAAAAATCAAAACCCCCCCATAGAAGTGAGCTCATCTTCACCTCCACGGGCTACTGGATCACTGGAGGGACCAGGACCTGTTTCAGGGGGCCTGAAAGCGTGAACCTCTCCCAGGTCTGTGAAAAGCTTGCACTGGTGCGATAACTAACGACTGGGACGATCTCGTCTTTGGGACCTCTGATTTTCCTTGAGAGGGTGTCCAGCCCTGGAAAGCAGAGAGCTCCCTGGGACATGAGACCCCAGGTGCTCCCAATCCTGTGGTGAAAAAAACACCCCCAGAGCCTGCGAGATGAAGGGCCTCCTTTGGGTGGCAAATTCCCACTGCCTGCCTCTAACACTGCCCAGCTGGGTATCACAGGCCTTGTGCTGACGAGTGCCTGGCCATTCTTAGCTGCCCGTAGCTTCACTGTCTCCAAATCACTGAAATCCAGTCCCAAGAGCTCTCCTGCCAGCTGTCCAGCACTGGGCACTGCTGCAGGTTTGCTTCCTACCCAGACTTTTCAAAGGTGCTGATTTATGCAGCGGCTGAGCAGCACAGACACAAGATGTCTGTGGAGGGGTCGGAAGAGTCTGATCCACTTTATGATGGTAAGCAAAAGCAGATAGCGTTGTCTCTTGGTTACAGTCAGAGGCAGTTTCATTCACAGAAGAACTGGAGTAGTCCTGAGTGCTCTTGGAAAATCCCAGCTGTCATAAAGGACGCATTTGGTCTAGAATAGACTCCAAACTTTCCAGTTTCTCATCCTACATTTCAGCCACAGAACTCTCCTTCCTTTAAACAATCGGGAAGTGACGCTCACTCCTCACAATCCTTTGAAAGTCATTGCTCTCACAATGGCTCATGGACCTGGCCCAAGTCAATGTAAGAAGTTCCTTTGTGCAACAACAGGAGAAGACATTGGAGGCCACCATTCAGTACTGTCAGCTCTGTGAAGAACCTATCCAGATAGCTCAACAGCAAACAGAAGGATTATTATGTTGTGTCAGGTGGAATTGCCAATGCAAGCAATCAAGAAAAGTCTGCAAATGAGGCAGTCTCATGGCCATGGGAAGCCTTGGGAAGAGGACGCATTCAAAGAGTTGTGGTCAACGGCTCGATGTCCAAGTGGAGACCGGTGATGAGTGGCGTTCCTCAGGGGATCTGTATTGGGCCCAGCCCTGTTCAACATCTTTGTCAGTGACACAGACAGTGGGATAGAGTGCACCCTCAGCAAGTTCGATGACAACACCAAGCTGTGTGTGGTGCTGTCGACACGCTGCAGGGAAGGGATGCCATCCAGAGGGACCTTGACAAGCTGGAGAGGTGGGCCCATGCCAACCTCATGAAGTCAAACAAGGCCAAACACAAGGTCCTACATGTGCGTTGGTGCAATCCCAGGCACAAATACAGGCTGGGCAGAGACTGTTCTATTCCAACCTAAACTATTCTATGATTCTGTGATTCTATAGGACAGGTTCTGGGAAGCAGTGAGCACCCAAATTGCATCCTAAACTGCATCTTGGTTTTAGAGTCTAACTGAACTCAAGAAATAGGATCTTGTATTTATCATAACAAAATTGATTGTCTCAACGTATCTTATTAATATTTTACATTCCTGTAAAAAAAAAAGAATTCTTCAGGAACCTAAATATTATCTGATGTTTCAGGTCAAAAGAGAAAGGACCAATAGTTCGGAGACTAATGAAGGGTTGTGTTTAGAGCTGTTCCTTTGCCTGTATTAAGTAAATAAAATTACACTTGCTTATTTGCCATATGAACTTTTTTCTATATGCTCTTCAGATGTTCTGCTACTGCAGGAGAGCCCCACTGCCTTGTGAGAGTGTGCACAGACAATGAATAAATGTGGTTCAAGTGGAAGAGCATGTTGAAAGGACTGTGTGAAGGAACTTTACCAGTAATGCACCCAGAGAAACCAAATGCAAAATGGTGCTGCTGTGAGAGAGATGGATGGGGACGCCTCCAGCGGAGCCTGCCTGGCTGATCCCAGGGGAATGCGGAGTTGCCACATGGAGAAGGGATCAGGCAGGGAAGCCAGAGGGTGAGGTGTCAGCAGGTCAGACATTTCACGGTA
The DNA here is from genome assembly GCA_009806455.1 of Tetrax tetrax. Lineage (NCBI taxonomy): Eukaryota > Metazoa > Chordata > Aves > Otidiformes > Otididae > Tetrax > Tetrax tetrax. The sequence continues at coordinate 373,915 of WHYT01016154.1, forward strand.
CCTGGGCAGGCACTGGACAGCGAGTAGCTCACCGTGCTTTGACACTTAGCATTGGGCAGAAACACGCAGATGAGCAATTGCTACAGCGCCTGGTGTGCAGTGACCAGCATGGGTGTCCATGTCTTGGGATATAAATTTGTTCAGAGACATGCAGGTTTCTGCAAGACAGGGAAAAATTGTCACAGGAGAATCTACAGCACCAGAGTCGGGAGGATACGCTGGCATCCTGATTTCAGTTCCCAAGCACGTGGGAGCTGGAGGAGCAGTCTGTTAGGACTGCATGAAGAAATGGAGTCCCGCTTTGTACTGGGGTAACATGAGAAACTCAGGCCAGAATATGATGCTACAAATCATATGTGACTCAATTAGGACAACGTGACTAGCTCTCTCTTCCTCAAGCAGAAATGGTCTGATGTGGCTCAAAGCCATCTTTCCAAGGCAAAGGTAGGTTCACTTCCCTGAGTATCTGAGTCTCATTTGCTTATTTTGCCTCCAAGGAGGCTTTTGGAAAGAAGAGTTGTAAAAGACGATGGGGAAGACCTTTCATATAATTTTTGTTCCTGCCTATATACATACACAAAAAAAAAAAAAGGAATAGACTGCTGGGTAGAAAGAGGGAGAGAAATTGTAAGGTTTTTTTACTTTGAGGGTGGTGGAAAACTGGCACAGGTTGCCCAGAGAGGTGGTGGATGTCCCTGGAAACGTTCAAGGCTGGGTTGGACGGGGTGGGCTTTGAAGGTCCCTTCCAACCCAAACCATTCTGTGATTCTATGGAAGGAAGACTAGCCTTTAATGTTTCTGGTGCTAGTGAGAGGAACAGTGGTGAAGATATTCCTGCAGACATGGGGCTATGAGTTCAGACTCTGTTGCAGGCTTATTACAAATCTGTCAGACTGGGGAGATGAGACAAGGCTGCTGACTGTGGAAACTGGTCTTTCCCACTCAGAAAGAGGTGTCCCTCAGTGTTACGTGCAACACAGATCCAACAGCACACCTGGTCTGCTGTCTGGGTGCCCCAGTGAATTGCTTAAGACCTGAAAAAGAAGAGAGCAGCAAAATGTAGCAGCAGATGGCAACATCGATGGAAGAGGAGAGGCAGCAGCTGGATCCCTTCTTAGTAACTGCAGGGCAGGTTCAGACTTTGCCTTAACTTGGAACAGCTGAACCAGACCAAGAAGAGGGAACATTTCCGCTTGCTCAATAGGAATAAAAATTTTGCTGAAATGAAGCAAATTCTTCAGCAAGTTAGATGCATTAGCAGGGTATGGGCAGATTCCCCTGGACAGAGAGGACATCAACATCTTCAGCACTCTGTTTGGCAGACTTCTCTGCTTCTTGAACCTGCTTTGCAGATGTGGGCACTACAGCTTGTGTTCGACTGGATGGTGTCCCAGTTTCGTCATAGGCTCTCTGGAGTGAAAGGCTGCAGTGACAATGCAAGATGGAGAGCACTTATCATCACTTCTGGCAGAAAACTTGCCCTCACTTCCTGCACGCTCCCGTCTCTCTGCCCCCACTGCTTCTTGTCTCATTCTTCACTTCCCATACTAAAGTCCTTGCAGCAGGGACCAAGCCCTGAAACAGTTCAGGGCAGCTCAGGTCTAAGGCAGGAGCCTTAAGAGGAAGAGGAGGAAGATCTGAGCAGCTATGTTGGGGAAATACCAGAAATTGTCATTGCATGGCTGTGGGGCAGCAGAACACTCTAGAAAGTCCCAAGGAGATGAAATGATCTTCTAATGATGGCAAAGGTCCAGAGGTGTGAACACACGTAATGGTTACCAGACTTATCATGCAGAGACCCCTGAACACAAGGACTTGGGGCCTGCAGGTCCCCCTTAAAGAAGAACAACGAGCTTACAGCCAGCTACTGGGCTCAAGCAACATAACTTTGTAAACTCCTTTGCCATGGTAGAAAGAAGCCCAGAAAAGAAGCCCTTAATGCTTTGAAGTGAGTGCTGAAATTATTGCCAAGGACTCATGGCAAAAGAGCGTGGGAAAAGACTTCCTATTGATTCTTCTTTTTAACTAGTTACTTAAAGCTTCCTCATCTTGGCCAAGGAAACGTAACCATTCACTATTGCCTGCTGCTCAGAATAGCGCCTGTATCCATTTATCATGTACCAGGAGATGCAAGCTGCTTGTTCTAGGGCTGTACCTCCATTGGGAAAGCTTTCAGCTGAGGGGAAGGCAGCTCTTCAGCTCTGGTTAGATTACATATATCTTTTTTAATCCTCTAAAGTATCTACACTTTGGATCTCAATGCCTTATGAACAATTGGAACATTGCAGTTGCCAGCCAGGGGCCAGCACTAGATGCTGAGAAGCAGAGGTGAGAACCTTGCTGAAAGAGCTGTGGGACAAATGTCCCCCAGCACTGGTCCCATCCCAGTCTGCACTTGGTTTGCAAAGCAGAGATTCATTTCCTAAGCTGTTGCTATTGCTCATGCTGGGAGACTCTGGGTGATTGCAGTTTAGTACATGAGTGCTCAGAATAGTCAGAAAAAGCAGCACCAGGAGGATTTGGGAGATCTGACAATGTCAGCCAGCTGGAGGGCTTGGAAGTGCCCACCTCTAGCAGCAAGATGCCATGGGTTGTTCTGGCTTCCTAGGGAAGATTTTAGCAGGTCACCAATCCCTATATGTGCGTTACGTCTCTTTGATAAAGTGGGTGCTATAATTCACCTCCAAGCACCAGTGTGAGCTATTGCCCCGGTAACAGCGGGCACATTTCACCCAGAAAAGGCTTTGCAGTGATCTGCAGCCTTGAAGGGACAGCAAGCATCAGTGATATTGTTCATCGAGGAAAGCTGAAGAAATTATGTTCTTCTGTACAGGGGAATATAAAGAGAGCACAATCAGCCCAGGAAAGAACCAGCAACTTGTGCTCCCTGAGCGAGAAAGTCTGGATCCTGTGCCTGACTCGGCCAGTGACCTTGGGGAAGTGACCTTGGCCTTATCTACACGGAGACAATCAGGAAAACGAATCTGAATTAACCTTTGCCAATTGGATTAGCTAAACTTCATTAAACTGTCTATGTGGACTTTCCTGTTCAGAATTCAAGCAGCCTCCACTTATCCCAGCTTACCTCATGTCCACAATAAATGAGAGGAAATCAAACTCTTTTTTTTTTTTCCATTCTGAGCAGGACTATCCATACAACTGTTTTAAGTGTAGTTTAACTCAACCACTGTAACATCTAACTTTCTGTTCCTTCAGACTAATGATCCCTGGTGGTCTTATGTTTCTCTGTCTTCCTACCATGCTGTCTACTTGGACAAGGAAATCTGGAGTGTCTAGATGAAGGATCAACTCTGATTGCATGCACAGACCGTGCCTACTGCAGGATCAACATAACCTGTAGATGAATCTTTTATGTAAGTAGTAGCAGTGCAATGGAAAAGCCATTGATATAGGCAGGAGAATGTCTGTCAGGGATGGGTTGACTTGAACCCAGCTGAACAAAGCCTGATGAATGTGTGCCCTGGTACACATGGGGAACTTCAACCTCCCTGCCCCTGGAACTCCAATGGTGCTAGGTGCAAGCAATCCAGGAGACTTATGGAGTGTCTTGAGGACAATTTCCAATTCAGTAACATGGGTAAATGCTCTGCTGGAGCCATGATTCATGAAACAGGAAGATCTGGTCAGGAGTGGGAAAGTTGAGGGCAGCCTTGGCTGTAATGACCATGGGATGACAGTTTCATCTACTGAAATAAGGATGCAAGGCACACAGCAGAACCCAAATCCCAGATACAAAGAAGTTTTCAGATTTTTTGGGGATCTGCTTAGCAGGATCCTGTGTGAGACTTCCCTGGAGGGCAAAGAGGCCAAGACAGCTGGTACTGTCCTCCAAGCACAAAAACAAGCCATTCCTGTCTGGAGGAAGTCAAGTGAGTGGGACAGAATCTAGCATCAATTTATAGGGAATTCCTGACTGAGGTCAGACACAACAAGGAAGCATATAGAAGTTGGAAGTGGGCACAAGCAACCTGGGAATATTGGAGAGGTGCTGCCTAAGTCGTATGCAGTACATCCCTGGAAACACTCGGGGCTGGGTTGGATAGAGCTCTGAGCAACCTGATGTGGTTGGAGATGTCCCTGCTCCTTGCAGGGGCATTGGACTGGATGAGCTTTAAAGGTCCCTTCCAACCCAAACCATCCTGTGATTCTATGATTCTACATAGACAAAGCTCAGCTGCAGTGGGAACCAGCAACTGACATGAAGGGGAGTGAGGAGGCTCCTAGAAGTACATTGACAGCAGAAAGAAGGCTGAGGGAGAGGTGGCCCTCCAGCTCACTGGGGCAGGACCTACTGACCACAGACCCAGAGCAGCCGAGGTACTCCAGGCCTTCTTTGACTCAGTTGTTGTCGCTGAGATTTGCCCTCAAGTGTCTCAAGTCCCCAGTCCCAGCAGCAGAGTCTACAGTGGTGAGGCATGCTAGAGGAAGATTGACTTAGGATACACTTGAGCCATCTGAACACCCACAAGTCCACAGCACCGGGTGGGATGCACTCGAAGGTGCTGAGGGAGCTGGCCGATGCCCTGGCAAGGCTCCTCTCTGAGCTCTTTGGAAGATCGTAGCAATCGGGAGGTTCCTGGTGAGTGGAAAAAGGCAAACATCACACACAACTTTGATCAGGGCAAGAAGGAGAGTTTGGTGAACTACAGCCTGCCCAACGTCACCTCTGTCCCTGGGAAAGTGATGGAGCAAATCCTCCCAGCAGTCACTGCCACGCACCTGAAGGGAAGGGAACAACCGGCAGGGATTTACAGAGAGGGCACATCGCGCCTGACCAACCTGGCTATCCTGAATAGCAAGAAAATTGACTGTGAGGATATGAGGAGAACAGTGGAAGTGGTTTTGCTTGCCTGCAGCAGAGCCTGCAATGCATACTCTCCTTATGGCCAGACTGAGGAGAGATGGACCAGATAAACAGAAAAAAAAAGCGCCTGGAAAATAGGTTGGACTATTGCATTCACAGGGTGACGACCAGCAGTGCAAAGTCCACTTGGCAGCTCGTTACTGGTGAGATCCTGGAGGGACTGCTGCTGCCAGTACTGCTTTACAACTTTAGTGATGACTGGGATAATTGGGCAAAGTGTCGTCTCAGGAAGTTTTCAGATGACACCAAAGGAAGCAGTGGGGAGGGAAGCACTCGCTACCCAAGAGGCTGCAGCTGCCTGTCAGAGGGGTTCAACAGACTGGAGAATTGGGCAGACAATGAAAGCAAGTGCACAGTCCTAGCAGCACAACCTCATGAGGGAAGAGGACAGGCTAGGGGATGGCTGGCTGGAAAGCAGCTTGATGGAAAGCAGCTTTGCGGGAAAGGAGACAGGATTCCTCACAGATAAGAAGTTGAACGGGAGTCAATATTGTGTCTACTGCAAAGGCTAACTACACCCTCAGCTGTGTTACCAGCACGTCAAGGGAAGTGATAGCTCCCCTTTGTCTGGCTTCTGAAACACTGGGTCCAGTTTGGGATTTCCTAGGACAAAACCAACATCTACAGATTGGCGTGGGTCCAGCAGAGACCACAAAAAGGGCTGAGGGGCTGGAGCACAAGAACGACAAGGAGAGGTGAAGAGAGCGGGGTTTGTTCAGCCTGGAGGAGAGCAGGCAGAAGATCTCACTGCAGCTGCCTGAAGGAGGGGTAGAAAAGACAAAAGGACTTTTGGAAGTGCAGAGCAGAAGGATGAGAGGCAGTTGGTGAGGCTGGAGTGGAGAAAATTCCCAGTAGATACAAGGAAAAATGTTTTCAGTTCATGTCAGAAAACAAGAGCAGGACTGTTCCATGAGAGGGGATCAGCTGGAGCCAAAGGTGACCAGAGCACAGACAGTGCTCTCACTGACCAGGGCACGGTCCTGCAGCACCTGACCAGAGCGAGCAGAGCATGGTGATGGTAACAGGGTCCATCAACAGTCCCAGAGCAGGACAGACAATGAAGGCCCAGGTTCATCCAGGAAGTTCAGTCAGGAGCGGCAGGAGAGAGGGCCAAAGACAGGACTGGAAACAGGGCTACAGAATGATTCAAGGTCCATCCAGGAGACCATACTGGAAACACGTATATCTACAAAATAGGTCAGGTTGGGCTTAAACTGAGCTTCCAAGCCCATGGGAGATACTGTGGGTTGAGGCCCCAGGTCAGGGCGATTAAGCTCTGTTACAGCATCAACGTGTCAAGCACTGAGATGAGCCCAAGAAGGGCTGTGAGGTCTCCATCTGAGCAGGCATTCAATGCTCTACTGGGCACAGCCCGGAGCAACCTGATCTAGACTGGCCCTGCTCTGAGCAGGACTTGAACTGGAGACCTCCTGAGGTCCCTGCCAACCTGAGTTGTTCCATGATCTAAGTCTGGGCTTTGATAATCCCAGACACAGTGCCAGGCTCACTTGCAGGTCCTTGCAGGAAAGGGATGCTTGCATCACAATGGCAATCTACTTCAGAATCTGATGATGCTCTCCACCATCATGTTTGGGCACTGCTGGTGAGCGATAGGGAAGTACTCCCTCCGTATCCATATAAGCTGAATAAGTGGAATAGTAACTACATAATAAAGTAATAATAATAACCCTAGTTCCTTTCTAGATTGATTAATCTAACTGCTAATCGAGGCATCAGTCCAATCTCTATTCATATGTAAAGGTGTTTGCCAAAGCTAATCCTTTGAACTTGCTCATACCTCTTCATCAATGGTTCTACACGTGTCTTCAAAGCCTGTGAGAGGTGTCACTGAATTCACCCTTGCTCGCGAGTCGGGAGAGTGAGGTTCAGAGAAGCCAAGTAATTTGTTTGGAGACGTGGTGAGCACTGTGTCAGGTAGATCATCAAAGCGTTGAATGCACCTGCCGTGTGTTCCTGCTTCACGTATGTTTCACCCCGCTCTTTACATCTGGACACAGTCCTCTCTCACAGCTCAGCTGATGGATGGTAACACGTTAAGCAGCAGTAATGCAAGCGGGTCTCTGAACCCTGCAAAAAATTCCCTAAGGACACTCAGCCTCCCCTCTGTTCACACAGGGAAACTGCTTTTAGTTTCCTGGCTCTTCCTGAGCCTCTTGCTCCCAATTTGAAGTCCTTTCCTTGGCCACTTTCAATAGGATGTCTGGAAAAATCAGGCTTTTTTTTTATCTGCCTTTTTTTTTTTTTTCAATTTAAGGAGATAATAATTATGAGGATCATTGTGTTGATGCTCTACTAGACAATCAGAGAGGCTCAGCCACCGAACTGCTGGCAGCAGGTGGACTGTGAGTCGCTATCTGCTCCAGTCGCCTGCCAGGAGTCCCCCAGCCCTCCTCCAGCAGATCCGCTGATGGGCTGTGGTGTATTTTTTGTCGTTGTTGTTGATTGCTGACATAAAGGAAGCTGAAGCGACACCGTTTTTAAGCTGAGTATCCAAGGCGACCTCATTAACATCTCTGCAGAGGAGCCCTTTAAAAAGCATCATTCACGTTCCGTAGTGCTAAGTGGAAGAGAAACTGTTCTGTGTTTTCTTGATCAATTGCTTAAAATTCAAGGTCGGGGTGCAGAGCAGGGAAGGCTCCCCGCCAGTCACTGCAGGGCTGGGCTGAGGGGTTTTTTTGGAAAATAGTGATGCTGTCGTACTGGAGAAAATCCATGCGCTCCCTCAGAGGAGCACTATTGGGAATAAATGCTGGAAGCTGTTCCACTTGAGCAGATGGCTGAGAAACTTTGGCTGAGAAATAAATTGAGTATGACGGTCTGAGGGCCAATCACAGATGGATGAAATTCTACTGATGTCCCAAATGTCCTGAACATAGAAGGTTCTCTTCTTTCCCCTTTTGTGCTAAAAAACATAGTAGGATTTTTAATATAGACTGAAAAAATGTTGACGGAGTGAGACACAGAGATAACGGCTTAATGTCTTCTGGATCAGCACCATGTTTAGAGGAGCTCTGAGATTCTGCCACCTCCAGGTCAGCGGTGGAGGAAAGAGTTGATTGTGCATGGACCATGGCGGAGGGGCTGGGAAATGCCCTCGCTGCACAGCAGCGGTGGAGATCCCGCGTTCCTCCAGATACAGCCTGGTGTCTGCGTGCAACACCAGGCGTTCGAACGCTCCTGCTAAAGATGAGTCTTGTAGAAACCAAAAGCAAATTATTCTTTCTTCAGGATCTTTCAGCCCTGCCTGAGGGTAGACTGGAAAACTGTGCTCCAAACATGGAGTTAAACGGAGAAGGAATTCCTTTTCTTGGTTTCAGGCCATCTCCATAAACCCAGGGATGACCATTGAGGCTTATAACCTTAACAACCATTCTCCCTCCAGTGCAGCACATAAAAGGAGCCATGAGCACTGGGTTTCAAATCACGGGCTCCGACCCAGTCCAGATTCCAGACTTCAGCTTGTCTCTGCCCAGGCTTAGAAGTGAGTTGAGCCACATTTCAAGTAGCACACATCTTGCATGTGCTGAAAACACCCTGGGCCCAGATCCTCCCTTCCTATTTCCTCAAATGACAAGATGCCGTAAAAGCTGCTCTTTAGTTGGGTTAGCATAGCCCGGCCCAAGCCCAGCATGATTCCCCAGGGACTCAGTTCTCTGTAGTGTGAGGACCAAAGGACAGAGCAATCCTGTGCCCTTTCTAACAGACAGTTGAGGCCAGACACCCACCATAATCAGATTTCTTCCCTTGAACAGCCCCCCAGTTCACTATTTCTCATGATGGGCAAAGCTCATGCATGTGAAGGCTGTTATAACCCAGTTCCAATGCGCAGTCTCATGGGGCAACCTCAGCAGCTTCTGGCAAGAAATATCTTCTATGATCAAGTGGCCAGCTGGACCAATTACAGGGAATTTAATCATTGCTTCAAAAACACAGGACACCAAAACCCCACAGAGCTACAAGAAGGGCCTACGCTGCCTGTGAAGTCTTGGTACCAACTTGCATTACTTGCGTGCAACTTACTTGGCTATCAGCTAGTGATGTACGGTCAGGTCAATGACAGCTGTGGCACATAAGACCACACCGCGATGACTCATCAGGACTCACTGGAAGCTGTACGAGAGGTAGGTAGGGCTACAATAATTCCTGGCAGCACTGCTGAAAACGCTGCCTGTGGGACTGGGATAGATATTAAAGGCTGGACTTAGCCTGCATCTGCAGTGCCCAGCAACAGCTTTATCAGATGAGCTTATCAGCAATGCTGCTTACTCCTAGCAGCCAGCAGCTGGTGTGTGCTGTGTTAACACCTTCAGCTCTTTCTGTCAGATGCCCCCTTAAAAGCCACAGTTTGAAAACAGTTTTTGCAGCTCAGGGATGTATTTGGGTTTTTGAGCAAACGTACCTTCACACTCGCATCATCTTTGTGGATTCTAATCCCAAGAAGAAAGGACATAAAAGACTACCTTGCTAGGAACGGTCTTCACTGCTGAGAAAGCAGGTGATGAAATTCCCATGGGAAGAGAATGTGAAATCTGCTCTGTCTGCGCAGAGAGCAGGACCTCCCATGCCCCTTGGCCAACCTCACTCTGCTTTGCATTTGCAGGCTGAGTCTGGCACTCAGGGTGCCCTGCTCGGTCCCACACCAGGCTGGCAGAGGAGTTTTAAATACTGGAAAAGACTCTCCGCTGAAGATAGAGGAGTTTCAATCCTGCCCTGGGCCCTGCATCTGCACTGTGGTCAAGCAGAAAGGGGCAGTCTGGGGTCGGAGATGTTTTTGCCACCTGCTCCAAGGGCACAGGTGTAGCTCCCACAGGGCATGGCCAGTGCAAGCAGAGGGATGGCATGCACACCAAGGATGATGCTTCACTCCTCATCTCATGGCATGTGAGCCAGGGCCCTTGCGGTCTGTCTCCACCATCAAAGTTCTGCAAAACAGATCATGACATGGCGTAACACAGGACTAGTGGCACCAGGTGGCCTGTCTCCAGCACTGACTAGTATATAGGGCAGGATAGTCCTGGACAAACACTCCCCCGTGATATTCTTCCAGTGTGCAATAGTTTGTGGTTTAGAGACTTCCCGACCCAGAGGTAAGGTCTTTGTATTTAGTCATCCGCAATGGATTTCTTTTCCATGACCTTGTTTGTGAGTTTGTCCCCCCAAGTAAAGTCAGAAATTCAGATGCTTCATTATAAGCATTTTCTTTACCATTTCCTGATTAATCATCCCCGCCACTATGGTCATTACAGTGGTTTCTAGAGACCAAGCGATTGCAGGCCTCATTGGTTAGGCACCGCGTAGCACAGAGTCCTCACTTTGGCGAGTTCTGATGGAGTAACCGAGCAGAACCGCAGTGGGATGCGGGCACAGCCACATCCCCGGGAGGAGGAGAAGGGAGGTATCTAGCTATGAGGCACACACTGAGCAGCAAGGCACTGGAGGAGGCGGGGGAGAATGTCAGAGGAGGGTGAGGCAAGGGGAAGAGAGAGGGGAAGCTGGAGATGCAGATGGATTAAACAGTTAATTGGCATTATAAATAGCACAGGTGAGAGCTTGTTACCAAATCTCTTAATCCAGTTGTCACCATGCAACATGGTCATTGCCTGTCATTCTAATGGACCACCCATCCTTTAAGTTTGGAAAAACAACAGTAACAACAAAAAACAGAGCACTTTGGGTGTTTGTGCAGTTTGGGATTTCCCTACTATAAAAACGTACCAACTCTTGAAAGAGATAACACCTTCAGGAAGAACCAGGCTGCCTGGCTCACCGGCGCATTGATGCTATGGTTACCGTTCCTGAGTTACTCAGAAATGACAAGGTTGATGCTTAGGTACACATCTCCTGGGCTCCTGTGCCTGGTACAGCAGGGTCAAGACACAACAGATGTGACCTCGTAAGAATTTACTTAGATGCAGATATAGGGGATTTTTAGTGGTGGTGCTACCTTTGCTCTGCAACACGCATGTGAGCCAGCAAACAGGAGACTCAGCGCATGAGAAAATACAAGGGGATGGATGGGAGGATGGAGGACAACCCTTGAAAAGATCAGTGCAAAGAGGGATGGATCTGCTCACCAAGAATTTGTGACTCAAAAAGAGGAGGCAAAAAGCCTGCACTGTGCATCCTCAGCTGCTAGTGCCTCTTTCCATCCTTATGCAGATGTGAGTCCCTCTCACCGCGGGAGGTGCCAGCACTGCCATAGCAGGTGGTGTCCCACGTGCCGTGTCACAGCGCGATAGCAGCATTATAGTGATGGTGCCGTGGCTGCTGGGAGAACTGACCCAAGCGTGACCTAGCGCATCTGAAAGGCAGGAATGGGGGAACCCAGTGTCTGCCCCAGGGGCATGTGAAAATCAAATGAAGGCTCTCAGTGCAGGAGAAGGGTCATTCGCTTGGGAACGTGAATCTATCTGACACACAAAGCCCTGAGTCCCCGTTCTGTCTCAGGCTCCCAGAGCCATAGCTACCTGTGCAGAGGCTGCTGCCCTTGAGTTCCCATCCAAGCAGTTTATGTCCCAGTTACACGCCGCTGAACATGCTAAGACCTTCATTTGAGAGGGAGCAAAGTAGGGATGTGCTGTTCCTGGAATTTCAACCCGTTCAGAAGATGTGTTTGAAGGCAGCAAAGATTGTCTTCTAACCGAATACAGAGAAAAGGACTTGAGGTCCTTGGAGCAGACCAGAACCATCCACTAAGCTGAATTCAGGTAGCACATCTCAGGAAAAAGGGCTGTATTTTAACTGCTGTGCTGGTTTTGGCTGGGGTAGAGTTAAGTTTCTTCATAATAGCCAGCATGGGCTGTGTTTTGGATTTGTGCTGGAAACAGTGTTGACAACATAGGGATGTTTTGTTATTGCTGAGCAGTGCTTACACACAGTCAAGGCTTTTTCTGCCTCTCACCCCACTCCACCAGTGAGTCAGCTGGGGGTGCACAAGAAGCTGGGAGCGGACACAGCCAGGACAGCTGACCCTGACTGACCATACGAGACGATGTCATGCTCAGCATATAAAGCTGGAGAAAGAAGGACGTGAGGGATGTTCAGAATAATGGTGTTTGTCTTCCCAAACAACCGTTACACGTGATGGAGCCCCGCTTTCCTGGAGATGGCTGAACACCTGCCGGCCAATGGGAAGCAGTGAATGAATTCCTTGTTTTGCTTTGCTTGTCTGCACAGCTTTTGCTTTACGTATTAAACTGTCTTTATCTCAAGCCACAAGTTTTCTCACTTTTACTCTTGTGATTCTTTCCCCCATCCCATTGGGCTGGGGGAAGTAAGCGAGTGGCTGCGTGGTGGTTAGTTGCATGACACTGCTTTTTCAGGAACCACCTGGGATTTCAGCAGCCAGTTTGATTAAATGAGATCGAACCACTTCCATTGACAGCTCCAGAGGACATATCTGCCTGGAGACAGAGACAAGTTGCACCAGCAGTGCACAGGACAAAGAGATATTGGTGGCAGCGGCTGGTACATCCGTGAATCCTGCGAATTTCCAGCACAGGCAGGCGGAGCTCTTAGCTCTTGTGCTGCTGCTTAGATGTGGCCCAGCTGGTCGGAGCCGCAAACATGCAAGGGTGGGAGACAATCAAAGGGAACTGTTTAAAACTTGGTGTTGCGTTCAGTGGAAACCAGCAGAGCACTGTTTGAGGCCTCTGCAGGTCCATGGGGTACCACATGTGATCTGGGCCAAACCCCTTAAAGGATTTTGTGGGGTGGGTCTACATGGTCCCTCCCTGCCAGAAAATAAGTGTTCGCTCTGCCCACACTAGAAGGCACGTGAAGGAGCATCAGTCCCTCACTGCATGCTACTGTGTAGATGCTCCAACACTCCTGGGGAGAGGCTTAAAGGGTGCAGGGTGTCAGGAAGTCTGAAGACTCCCCTTAGCATCTCTGGGGGAGCAATGATGGAGAGGAGAATATTGTGCTAAAGCAGTATTGTTCCAATTCCTTTGGTAGTTCTTCATTGCCTGATTGGAAAATTATGTTCTTTGAAAAAAAAAATGCTTATTAGGAGGCATTTTCTCCCTCTCGCTTGGCAGATTCATGATTTAGCAACAGCCACATCCTCTTGTTTTACCTCCACATAGCAGCTGGTGTGGCTTTCTGAGCCCTGTAGAGATCATACAGTCCTCCTGGAGGGGCCAGGACCTTCTGCTGCCATGATGGGCATTGGGAGCCCAGGCCCAGGAGAAATCTCTGGCTTCTCTCTGTCAGATTTCTGGCTTTGTATGCGGGGCTGGGAAGGGTACTTTCCTCCTGAAAGGCAAGGGAAGCTATCTGGGTGCAACTTTTTGAGTGGCTCTTTGAAACAGAAGTTACCAGAGGTGCAGAACAAAGAGAACAGAAAGCTGCTCCTAAAAAAAGCTCATGTGCACAACCTGGCCTGATTCCTTTAGACAAAAGCAGCCACAACATCAGCCACACATTTAATGTTGGCAGCACTGCCTGGAGCACGCAGCCTGCGGCACTGCAGCAGAGCTCCGACAGCCCCACTCCCGCGGCAGAGCAATCAATCTCCTCCTGTTGCTGGCCTCGGCACCAGTCAATGCTTCTCAGCCGTTTCTCCGATATCTGCAGGCTCGGTAACCGTCACTGTAACCGGCGGTTCTGTGACTGATGTTTAAGGGAGGGCTGCTCCACATTGCGCAGCGCTTACCTCACCACTTCTTCTTGCGGTAAGCATCCTGTGAGAATCAAGTCTGTTGCTAATCAGACAAATTGTCAAAAAAAGCAGACCTAGCAGAGACCCCTCCAATGCAGCAGTGGAGCAAAGGGGCAATGCTGCTCCAGGCTCCTTTCATGCCTCCAGGTTAGGCTGAAGATGCCAAAAAGCCACAGGACTCTGGATAGGGTCGGGAGCTGGAGACACACAACTTCTGGCACCACTGAGCAGGCCAGCAGACTGACTGGTTGGTCCTCAAAGGAAGATATATTAGGAAGGAGCAATATGGGATTGCACTAGTTGGACTGTTGTGAAAGGACAAGGGGTAATGGTTTTAAACAGAACGAGGTAGATTCAGATTAGACATCAGGAAATTTTTTTTTACACTGAGGGTGATGGAACACTGGCCCAGGTGTTGGATGGTGGATGCCCCATCCCTGGAAACATTCCAGGCCAGGTTGGCCGGGGCTGTGAGCAACCTGATCTGGTTGGAGATGTCCCTGCTGCTCGCAGGGGGGTTGGACTGGATGGGCTTTAAAGGTCCCTTCCACCCAAACCAGTCTATGATTCTATTCTTGTCTTGCCAATGTCGTCCTGAGAAAGGAGCAAGTGTGGACAACCCACAGAAAACATTACAAAAACCTCCAGCTAAGATCAGTCCCCTCATGAGCTACATCAGCTACAACAGCATTCCTCAAACCAGAGATAGATTCGTTTGTTTAAGCTCTCCTTGCAAATCACTCCTAATCAGCAGCTAATTTTTTTGCTGAGCCCAGGCATGCAGGTTGCTCAGGAGGGATGGAGCTGCCTGTAGAAATATGCAGTCACCTGACCGGGACCTCATCGTCTTCAGAGGCTGTTTTGTAAACAGTCATTATAAATAATAAATCAATAGCATGCTAATGAAATGAGCTCTTTTTAGGATGCTTTAGAGAAAGTCTCTAATTTAATATAAAAAAAACTCTAATCCACTCTGGCAAGTTACAAAGAGGACTAAACTATCTTCAAATAATGATGAAATATTCAGTTTCTGACTTAACAGCACTGAGGGGGTGCTGAGGGGGGAACATTCAGAGACAAGTTTGATTCCCCAGTCCTGTTGCATTTGAAGGAGAGCTATTGCACCATGGTGCCTTGAAAACCTATTAAAACACTGATCCTGGTCCTATGTCCATGAAAACCAAAGGTCTGCAGTCAGTTTTGTGGGCGCTGCCTTCATCCTTCAATGAATTTTTAAAAAAAATCTAAGTCAGTGCTACCATGAATTGCTCCAATTGGTTCAAGTGCTGTTTAAATATTTCGTAAGGAATTGTTGCTCCAGTGAGTTTCCAAGCAAAGGAAGATTTTGAGAAAGCAAGGACCTGAGAGACACTGAGATCAGTCAGGTAGGGACTGGGGAACAAGCAAGATGAGTTGCATGACTTTACAGTAAAGTTTTGGGCTCATTTAACAGTCGAGTCAAGCTAAGCATATGCAGAAGAGAGCACAGGTCTGAGGCCCTCATCCTCACTCTATTCTTGAGTCAGTCCTGAGAATCTGAAGCTGTTCTATGACACACAAACATCTTCCTACATGGACAAGCAATTCATCAGAAGAAGGAGAAATAGAAGTAAGAGGTGAACACGGAAAGCTGTCTGTAATGAAAGCTACTGGGAGAAAGCTGCACGAGCGGCTCTGTGGGGTTCCGTGGCATACAGATTTGAGAGGATTGAGAAGGACCATTCTATACCAGTCCGTGGGTCCTTATGTGGGAAGCCACATGAAATAGCTTCTCTTTAAAAGCCATTCAGGGACTGATGAAAATTTCTGCCGGTACAGCACCCTCAGCACTTCCTTACAAATACAGACAGGGCCCGCCAGCAGCAAGTGCAAACACACAGATTATTAATAGTCTTTGTCAATGACCCCGTATGACGGAGGTTTCTGAGCTGCCAGCATGACTTAGGAGCTCAAACCTGGCTACGAGATGGTGGATGTTCTGGTTCAGTCTCCCCTCACCGTATGCACACTGAGGTCCGCCTGTAAGAAGATGCGATGGTTCCCCTGGAGCCGAAGCTACCTCGACTGCCTGTAAACAGGAGCAGAGCATCAAACTCTTCTCACCAGCTATGTGTCTTAGCCAATAATCCAACCCATCTGAACTGCTCCATGCAGCACAGAGCATACCTGGAGCTGTGAACCTGAGTACTTGAACTGTGTATCTGCAAGAAAGAAATGCTTGAGAGACACGCTGGAGAGCTGGGGAGTAAGCAGTGGGTTAGCTCTAGCCTAAGAGAACCTAAGGAAGATCTGCACAGGTGTCTCTGGGCATGAAGAACAAAAAATGTCCAGCTGTAGCAGCTAGATGCAGAGCTTGAAATCTGCCGGCAACTCTGCCAACAAGAGTTTTAGCACATGAATAAAGTCATTGATCAATTAAAAACTGCTTGATAGACACATTAAAGATGATGACAATCTGTAGCAGAATGCAAGATGCAATAAATGAGGACCTGACTCAATGCACAGAACAGCGAGCTGCAGCAGGGCCCAGGCTGCTCAGCCCAACGTGCCCTGTTGGATCGTCAGTGTCCAGTCAATCTCAGTACCTGTCACACCACCCCGAATAAAGCAAGTCAGAAACCAGTCCAGAGTGTCTGGACAGCGCTGGGGAGCTGGTGGTGGATCGGAGCTCCCAAACAGCTATCAGTACTTCAACTTCTGATACTGACCAGCAGTCAAAGCAGGGATGAAAGCAGCAGCCCACACTCAATGCCTGATTATTTTCTCTCATTTTCTATGCCAGTCCCTTATCAAGCCATCCCACAGTGACCCACAGCTGCACTGATACACGATGCTCTGCATGCACTGGCGTTGTACACCAGGAGGGCAACTGTTGGATTTTACACTCCAGCCTTCCTAGGTGCTGCATAAAACACAAAATACAGCCAGTTTCTGTCTCAAGACAGCATGCAACCTTCTGCAGAGATACTAAAACATGCTTCACCTTCATGCAAGTTTTTAATAGACAGAGTGACTCTTGTCTATTTAATAAGGAACTGTCTAAATATGCACGGATTCAATAGAGCAAAACAGCTATCTGTCTGCCTGGGAGTTCAAAATGGCCCCAAGTTACACTTTATTCCCTTATTTAAATTTTTAAAAAGCAAGGTACTCTAGTGTAACAAACTTTCTGTTTACATTTACACAAAGGCTACGTTCTGGCCTTTGTCTATGCTGGCAATTCTTCTTGACAAAACAGAACTGGGCTTGGCCATGGAGACAGCATCCTGACCTGAAGGGCAGACCCCAGCAACGTCTGTCCCATGCAGAGAGCCTCTGCTTCACTCCATTTCTGAGCTCCGCTGGCATGAGGTGAGACAGCTCGCAGAAGAAGGCGAGAGTGTCCCTGAGGCTGCGTGCTGCCATGCAGAGATGCTGAATGTCTGTGGTCTGCTGGACTGGTATGGACAGGGAGGGCTCTCATACCTTGGAAAACCAGGTCAAATTTGGGATTTGGCTGGGGTCTGTCACTTTAGAGCAACTCACGGCCATTTCCCTATGTCTGTTCAAACTGTGAGCTATCTGATATGGAGACAGGCCTGGAGACTATTCTAACCAAAGTAATGACTATTTTTGCTCTCCTTGAAAATCTACAGTCAGACATTGCAACTGAGGAGCATCTTCATGAGGTTCCTACCAACACAGCGTGAGGCTGGGGCGTGGATCAGGCACTGTGTTGGCTTTTGGCTGCACAGACAAAAGTGATCCCTCTTAAAAGATATTACCAGGATTGCCCATGAAAGCAGCCATCCTAGGGTCAGTGCAACCTGTGATGACTGAGATTGTTTTAAACAATACTGTTTGCCACAGCAACAGCAAAGACTGTCAGTTTTGGGGAACCCCTGATGAGTTCTCACCAAGTGCATTCAACTACAACTCAGAATAGCAGCAAAGTCCATATGCAAACCTTGGGGCAGGTTTGTCATCCACCTTCTCACACATCAAAGGCGCTGGCAGGCACCTCAGAGTCCATGTATTTTTAGCTTGATGATAAGCTGTCCCTCAGTAATGCAACACAACCCTTCTCCGAGGGGACAGCTCCACCCTCCATGCCTCTGCAGGAGGACTGATGCACCTTCTAGCAGGTCCTGAAGACAATTTGCTTGAAATTCATGGAGAACAAAGCAGGGTGCACTGGCGAAGTGGTGGGCATCTGGCCAAAATCACATTGCTCCAGCCCTGTCCCATGTCAGCCAGAAGCTCCCAGCCGGCACACCACACCTGATGCCGTCCATGAGACAGGCAATAGCCGCAGCAGACAGGGCTGGAGGAGCCAAGACCGATGGCCAAAAGTCAGCAAGGCAACATGGCAACGACAGTGCTTCTCAAGGACAGGTGGAGCCATCAGGCTAGGTTCATGTCCTACAGATGTGTCTGCTGTCGGCTGTTCCTGGGACCAAAGCCTCCACAAGCACCTGTGATTAAAGTCCTCCCAAGCTACGCAGTGTGACAGCAAGGGCCAAGCAGTTTGTCATCAAAGGCACTGACACAAGCCTTCCCAGTTTCCCCAGCCTTGTCTTTGCTGACCACAGACCACCAGGCAGCTCTCTGTGAAGTCCTGGGAGTGGCTGCAACACTGGAATTATGCGCCCATGGTTAGAAAGCGGCTGATCCGCAACTGGAAGTGGACTGTTCCTGTCCCATGGGAGGCTGGACCGCTGCCTGCCCAGCCTGGCCACAAAACCCAACAGGAGGCCACTCTGCTGTGAAGCAGCAGCTCCCGTGCCCCCATTTGCACAGCCTGTACTCTGAAGAGTCTCTTCAAAGCTGATGCAGCCCCTGGGGCTTCCTTGGCTGGCTAACAGTGACGCATGAGTCACTGAAAATTACTTTTCAGTCCTCAAGCCCATGGGCTTGAGGGCTGGGAAGAGTTATGGTGACCTACCCACCTAAGACACTGTCCTGGAGCCACTGCTCTGTCTGTGAATGAATGAAGAGCCCTGGGCTGTCAATAGGAGTAAAAGCTCAAATATAACATTGTCTCTCAGTTTTATTCCATATTCCGTCTTCCCTCTCTTTTTCCACCCCTTTGCTCTCTCCAGCTTAAGCAGCAGAGTTGTCATGCACCTTTGATATTTGCTGTAAAAATAACTCATAGCAGCACCAAACTGGTTGTCCGTACTGCCCCGCTGCCTGTGTGTTCCCGGTCCCTCTCGCAGGAGCACTTTAATCGATGCTCGCAGCATCCTGCTGTCTGTACGTTCAAAGAAAGGGAAGTTATGATGTTAGCACTGCCATGACCTTCAGAGAAAGGGCCTAATTATTCCCAAGCAGGCAGCTTAGTGCTGGGCAGCTGCTAATGAACATTGATAGGGAATGAAACGCATCCAGATGCAAATTGCAAGAACTGGCTTAGGAGGTTTATAATGAAGGTGATCCTGTGCTGGCTGCAGTTTCATGTTTTTGCTGTGGCTGAACCTTTCCAGATTTCTGTCTGTCTCAGATGCCCCCTTTCTTCTCCCTTCTCCACCTCCTCCCAAGGTGTTTCCAAACCAAGCGACCGGGGCCATTGCAGGGAGCAGAGCTGTGTGCTCAACGCCCCAGCCTTCGCTTGTGGGAACCAGGTGTTGGTCTTCAGGGAGGCAGCACGGGGGCTGAATCACCATCTGCAGCATCTGCAGCTGCAGCAACTGCCTTTTGTTTCGAGATGCACGGAAAGCGAACCGCAGTGTCTCTGCAGAATGGGGCCAAGACAGCAGCAAACCAGCAGGCTGTTTCCACAGAGGACACGGCTGGCCACAGTGCCAGGCTTTGCTGCCTCAGATCCCCAGGAGCCCTTGGCAATAAGGGCAGAAGAGCAGCAAAGTAAGCAGAGCATAATTTTGGGGAGAGGTTATGCTGTGAGAAATAGAGAGGGGGACCAGAGCAGCTGAAAATAGCCTCTGAGCTGGTCAGGCTGCAAAAGGAGCAGCTGCTGGTTCCCAGGTAGTCAAAATGCATTCCTAAAAGCCTTGTGCCCTTCTCACAGAAAGCTGTGCTGGGGGCCATGATTGCAGTCGCCCCTGGCAAGACCCTGTCTGTGCATGGGAGGGGTGATAATCGCTTCTCTATTGTCAGCATCCGGAAGGACCCCAGAGCGCACTGGAGGCTGTCGTCAGCATGCATGCGGTGCCTGCTGTTTGGCTGCCTGTCCAATTCTACCTTGCACAAGAAAAAGAAAACGTGCAGAGGAGGTTGCAAAAAACTCAAGTGCCCTGAAGACAAGAAGTGTCAAAAATCAGGCTGCCCACCTAGCCTGGCTTTGGCAGACCTCTGAATACCAACAGGAACAAGTCTTCCATTTTACATGGGGAAACATGTCTTATTCAGTGTTCCGGGCTGGTCTATAGGATGTCTAATTCTGATTTCTGGCCCCCAAGCCCATCAGCTGAACGGCTCCTGGATGGATCACCTTCCTGCAACATGACTCTGAATCCAGCACAGTTTAATCACGAAACACGCATTCTTCCTTGGGGGAAGAGAGAAAGTGCAAGTCAGTCTACTCCAGAGAGACAAGCAGGGACATAATGCTCCCTGTTAGCAGCCAAAAAAGGAACAGCTGGAGGGCTGGAGCACCTCTCCTATGAGGACAGGCTGAGAGAGTTGGGCTGTTCAGCCTGGAGAAGAGGAGGCACCGGGGAGACCTGATAGCGGTCTTCCAATACCTCAAGGGGGCCTACAGGAAGGATGGGGACAGGCTGTTCAGTAGGGCCTGTTGTGATAGGACAAGGGGTAATGGGTTTAAATTAGAAGGAGGTAGGTTTAGATTAGATATTAGGAAAAAATTTTTTACAATGAGAGTTGTAGAGCACTGGAACAGGTTTCCCAGAGAGGTGGTGGATGCCCCATCCCTGGAAACGTTCAAGGCCAGGCTGCATGAGGCTCTGAGCAACCTGATCTAGTCAGGGAGGTCCCTGCTTCTTGCAGGGGGGTTGGACTAGATGACCTTTGAAGGTCCCTTCCAACCCTAACCATTCTATGATTCTATGATTGTATGATTCTATGAAAGAAGAGATGGTCATCTGCTGGTCTAGCTTGGAAGTTACTGGGTTAGTATGTTGAAAATCAGATGTCGGCCCCTCAGATGTCGGTCACTGAACTCCCAGAATTCTGACTCCAATTCAAGTTTGATCTGAATTTGGTTTTCCTACTGGTAACTAAACTTAATCCTCAGTCACAATATCCAGACAAAGCTTTTGACAAATGGTATGGAATCGCAGGTGAAAACTCTAACTGGCTGTTCTGGTTTTGTTTTGTGAGGGTGGGCCTGGCCAAGGCCGAGCTAATTGACAGCAGAATGTTCCCTGATAACGCCTCTGTGATAACATATTTAAGAGGAGGAAAAACAGGAAAAAAAAAAAAAAAGACCTTGTGAGGGAGCTGAGCAGGGGCAGAGAGGAGGAGGCGTGAGCCTCATGGGCCTTTCACCCCTCACCCTCTGGCCTCTGGAACAGCTGCAGATGCCAAGGTCAGTGAAGGAGGAGGAGCAGAGATCCCCCCGCAGCCCGGGGAGCCCCCGGAGGAGCAGAGATCCCCCCGCAGCCCGGGGAGGACCCCACGCCGGGGCAGGCGGGGGCCTGAAGGAGGCTGTGGCCCGTGGAGGCCCCGCTGGGGCAGCCGTTCTGGAGGGACTGCACCCCGTGGAAGAGATGACCCACGCCGGAGCAGTTTCACAAAGAACTGTGGCCCGTGGGAGGGACCCCACGCTGGAGCAGGGGAGGAATGCGAGGGGTTCTTCCCCCGACCCTGAACGTGTGATGGACTGACCACAACCCCCATTCCCTCTTCCCCCCTATGCCACTCGGGGGGAAGGTGGTAGAGATAATGTTAAGCCCGGGCAGAGGGAGGGGTGGGGGGAGGTTATCTTGTTCTCTGTCTCATTATCCTTCTTTGGTTTTAGTAATAAATTAGTAGTTTTTCCCAGATATAGTCTGTTTTGCCCGTAACGGTAACTTTAATGATCTTTCCCTGTCCTTATCTCAAACCTCGAGCCTTTTTTTTTTCTTTATTATTTCTCCCTATTCCCACGAAGAGTGGGGGGAGTGACAGAGTGACTGCATTTTCTGGCCGACACTGGCATAAAATGAGCTCTTTGGTAGAGGTGTGCTCATGATCATTAGATAACTTGAGCAAGTGGACACCCACTTGAGCTGGTGAAAGTTTGCATCTGTCATTTTGCCAAGGCTGCCTTGTGTGGCAAGTTCGTATCTTGCCACAAACCTGGCAGAATCCAGAAATCACTCACCATCACTGTTAACTCTTCTGATTGAATATTGAGGAGATGATTTGAAATTCAAGATCAAAATTAGCATTGCATTTTTTTAGGCTCTAATCCAAACCAGCTATTATGACCTGATGCTATGAACTGATGTCACACGTTGCTCATCTCAACTGTTCATATTAGCCTCCAGGAACTCCTGGTGGCTCAGGACCTTACCGTACATTCAGCCATGCATTGACACTTTTTTGCACGTGCTTTCCCTGCACCAAACCTTCATCCTGCCTCATCTTAGTCAGTCACATATCATCTTTGACCTGTCCAAGATAGAAAGCCAGTCATCCTGCTTACAGTCTCCACTGCTGAGGATGTAGTCATACAATCACAGAACTAAAGACTGGTTGAGGTTGGAAGAGACCTCTGAAGGTCATCTGGTCCAACCAATAGTCTCAAGTAGGGCCACCTAGATCAGGACAATGTTCAGGACAATGTCCAGGTGGCTTTTGAACATCTACAAGGATGAAGATTCCACAAATTCCTTGGGCAACCTGTGCCAGTGATCGGTCACCTCACACTAAAAAAGTGTTTCCTAATATTCAGAGGGATCCTCCTGCGTTTCAGTTTCTGCCCGTTGCCTCTTGTCCTGTCACTGGGAACCACTGAGAAGAGCCTGGATCCATCTTCTTCTCGCCTCCACTCCCAGTATTTATATGCATTGATGAGATGCCCTTGAGCCTTTTCTTCTCCAGGCTGAACTTAGTGTCTTGGTGTCCACCAAGATACTCAGGTCCTTTTCTGTCAGACTTGGCCCCTGGCATATACTGGTGCATGGGGTTGTTCCTTCCCAGGACTTTGCACTTTACCTTGCTGAAGGTGAAGCTCATTTCTCCAGTCTAGTGAGGTCCCTCTGGATGGCAGCACCTGCTCTCTGCGTATCAGAGACTCATTCCAGTTTGGTGTTAGCTGCGAACTTGCTGAGGGTACAACTCTACCCTATCATCCAGACAGTTAATAAAGACCTTAAACAGGACTGTACTCGGTATTGACCCCTGGGATACACCGCTAGTTACCGGCCTCCAGCTAAACTTTGTTCCACTGATTTTGTCCCCTTTGGGCCCAGCCTTTCAGTCATTTTTTAATGCACCTCACTATCTTTTCATCTAGCCCACACATCAACAGCTTGCCTGTGAGGATCTTATGGGAGTCAGTGTCAAAGGCCTTCCTGAAGTCTAGTAGACAACAACCACTGCTTTCCCCGTATCTTCCAGGTCAGCCACTTCATCACGGAATTTTACCAAGTTGGTCAAGCATGGCTTCCCCATGGTGAATATGGGCTGACTACTCTTGACTGATTGTTTTTTCGTTGTTTGTGTGCCTGGAAATGGTTTCCAGGATTAGCTGCTCCATCACTTTCCCAGGGATAGAGGTGAGGCTGACTGGCCCGTGGTTTCCTGGGTCCTTCTTCTTGCCCTTTTTGAAAACAGGAGTGATATTTGCTTTCCTGCATTTCTCCCAGTTGCCACAATTGATCAAAGATTATCAAGAGTGACCTGGCAATAACATCTACCAGCTCTCTCAGCATTCATGAGTGCACCCCCTCAGAGCCCGTGGACTTTTGTATGTCCAATTTTCTCAGGTATTCCCCGAGCTGATGCTCTTCCACCAAGGTGCTTCAGCCTTGCTCCAGATTTTCCTCTTGGTCTCTGGGATATGAGATTCCTGAAGGCCGGTCATGCTAGCAAAGACCAAGGCAAAGAAAGCATTTAGCCTTTCCTATGTCCTGTGTAACCAAGTCCCCCGTCTCCTTCAGCAGTGAGCCTGTGTTCTCCAAGTCTTCCTTTTGTCACCAACATACTTGCGGAAGCCCTTCTTGACATCCCTTACCAGATTCAATTCCAGTTGAGCTTTTATTTGCCTAACCTCATCCCATGCTTCAACAGTGCCTCCGTATTCCTCCCAGGTTAGCTGTCCTTGCTTCCACCCTCTCTGTGTTTCCTTTTTGTGTTTGAGTTCGGCCAGGCGCTCCTTGTTCATCCACACAGGCTGCCTGACATTTTTGCCTGACTTCCTGCTTGTCGGGATGGACCGCTCTTGAGCTTGGAGGAGAGGATCCTTGAATATCAACAGCTCTCTTGTGCCCTCCTTCCCTCCAGAACCTTATCCCATGGAACTCTTCCAAGCAGATCTTTGATGAGCCCAAAATCTGCTCTCCTGAAATCTAGAATTGTGCTCTTGCTTTTTGCCCTCCTCCCTCCCCTCATGATCCTGAACTCCACCGTGATCACTGCAGCCAAAGCTGCTTTTGACCTTCCCATCTCCAACAAGCTACTCCCTGTTTTTAAGTATGAGGGCCAGCAGAGAACCTTTCTTCATTGATTCCTCTGTCACTTGGAGGAGGAAGTTAATGTTTTCCATGAACATCCTGAATTGCTTATGCCGTGCTATGTTGTCCCTCCAGCAGTTACCAGGGTGGCTGAAGGTAATGAGGACTAGGGATGTGAGGATTCTTCTAGCTGTCTGTAGAGGACCTCATCCTCTTGTCAGCTTCCTGGCCAGGCAGCCTATAGCAGACACCCATACTGGTCCACTCTTTAATCCTTACCAGAAGCTCATCCCCAGGAAGAGCTCCATGCCCTCCAACTGCCCTCTCACCTAAAGCGCAACTTCCCCTCCTCATCTTCCCAGCCTGTCCTTCCCAAAGAGCCTGTATCTCTTCATTGCACTTGATTATAGGTAGGTTAAATTTTTCAAATGTCACAAGCTTTCTGCAAGCATCATTACCAACTGGAGATCTCAGTACATCTTTTATTGTGGTAATCTTATCAATTCAGGGTCAAGATATTCACCATCACAGAATAATGCATCTGGGTTTTTTTTCTGAAAGTTAGGATGGTGCATTACAGCAAAGGTGAATCCAGAGAAAAAGGAAAAAAACCCAGATCTGGGGCTGGTTCACAGACTCCAGACTTCCACCTTCTAAATAAAAGTTTATTCTGATTCAGGAATACTTAGGCTAGACAATATGCATCTTCCAGGTGACAGTGCCATTGTTGGAGGGCATATTTGACAACCGTAACTTTCTTAAGGCTGATCTTAAAAATCTGCTGTTATTGTGCAAGCTTATAGGATTTCAGTGCACATAGTCCGAGTTCATTTTGGGGCACCTAATGTTGCAAGGATGCAGCTCTGAGCACGTGGTTGAATGCATCAGTCTCAACAGTGAAAGGTTTTGCAGTGCCCGGACAGCACTGGTGTAAACGCCTGCTTGAAATGATCAAAGGCAGACTGTGCTTCCTGCATTGGAACAAACTTGACATTTTTAGGCATAAATAGGATTATCAGGAATACTCCTGATCAAATATCCGCAAAAAAAATAGCAAAGGACATCCCTAAAGGTATCACTGGCTAAGCAGAGGAACATAACTTGGTTAAACAGCACTTGCAGGCAAGACTGGACACTCAGAACATCCATCAGGCAGGTACAGCTCCAAGAGCTGTTGGACTCAGCTGCAAGGTGGGAGTGTCCCAGTGGGATCTTCAGCTTACAGACACTGAGTTGAAAGGGACCTTAAGCAGTCATCTGCTCCATCCTCCTGCTCAAAGAAAGGCTCATTTAAAGGCTAAATCAGGTTGCCTTGAGTTTTATATTCCTTATAGGTTATAAACTGGTCAGTTACAAAGCCAATGCAGAGGCAAGGTATCTTTTTGTCAAAAACATTGAGTAAGTCTTGGTGTTTTTCAGGGAGAAAGTGTCTGGAGTTTCTTGGGGTTTGGTTTTTTTGTTTTGTTTTGGTTTGGGTTTTGTTTTGGTTTTTTTGTTGTTTTTTTTTTTAATCAGCTCCAGGTGACCAGTGAGAGAAAAATTGGCTGGCTGAATAGTACCAGCCAGATCTTCTAAGAGATACCCAGTTTCATGAGGAAATGCATCTTCTTGACAAAATGGAACTGCTTGGTCATGTGGTGACCTTAGATGACGAGCCAGAAGGGATGATTTCCAAAATAACAGGGTCAGAGGTGAAGATGTCCCATCAACTGCCTGAATGAGATCAGGAGATTGCTTCAGCAGGACAGAAACGTTACCACCCTGAGGAACCTGAATATCCCTGAAGTTACCAGTAGCACCAGAACCAGTAGCACCAGTAGCACCAGCCTAGTAAAACTGAGATTAGACAGACTCCACCTGGGTGTTAGAGTGAAGCTTACCTTGCAGGAGGAGATAGTTCAGCACAAACAAGTTGTGCAATTGGAAAGGATATTTACTAACAAAGTAGTAAATATCAGTTCGTTATGCGATTCAATGCTTGAATTCCCACATAATTTCTGGCTGGGAAACAATAGGAAAAAGTCTCAGTTTAAACAAAGCCCAGCCTGTCACCAGCACGCTTTGTCCAGCAGCAATGCATGTTCGTGTTGCGTCAGCTGGCACTGGGTTGACTGTGAGCTCCTCACCTGCAGCTGGCTTGGCTTGGGCAAAATATACTTAATGACGAAGAAGACACTTCTTGTTGACTTGTGAGGAGCTGTCTTTGTTTCTTGATGTATCTGCCTTAACATTTAATGGACCGCACAACGTAGCCCCATTCTTGGGGATGATAGGTCTCGGCGTTAAAAATGATGCTCAGCAATGCATCTGCTTCATTAACATAGGTCTCAGAATCTGCCCTCAATCCACCGATGCTAAAGGTGTGTGGCCAAGGGTGTTCTGTCACAAAGAAGCTCCATTTCAGTGGAGAGGTGGCTGTGTGCTCACCCTTCGCTGTGTTTTCCGTATTAGAAACCAACAAAAACCCACGATGCATCTTTCCTGTTTGCCCAGTGCTAAGTTGAGGCTCTGGAGCTCGGCCACTTGTGCGAAAGTGGGGGCGGCTGCACAGCTGCAGCGCAAGCAAACTGTCCTGAGAGAAGGCAGTGGAGAAGACTGCAGTGATTGCATTGTGATACAGAAGAAGTGTTAGAGCTAATCCACTGCCATCTGTCTTTATTTTGCTAACCCGTTCAGTTGGACGCCACATAAGTGCATTCGCAGCAGATGAGCTGGGAGAGCCGTAGCATGGCAGCTCTTGGATTACTGGCATGAAAAGAATCCTTTTGTTCACGAGCCAGGAAGATTAGCTGCTGCCACGTCTGTGTCTGGTTTGTAGGACAAGAAAGAGAAGATGCAGCTCTCTTGCTGCCTTGGCCACTGCTTTGTGGCATCCCAGCTCCAGCTCTTTTCTCACCTCCTTCTTGCTTTATCCTTCCTCTGCTCCATCCTTCCTGCTCTCTCCTCATCTTGAGCTTTCTCTGTCTTTTCCATCTGCTTCTCTCCTCTCTTGGCACCTTCTCTGCTTCTGCTTGAGTGCACACAATATCCCTTCTCCTCTTCCCTGAGTTCAGACGGGCAACAGAAAAGTTCAGAGCAGCGCAGCTCCTCTCCACTGAGGTGCTTTACCTGAGGCCCCTGCTGAGAGAAAAATTGGCTAGCACCACCTGATCCAAGGCAATTTTGCTCACAGCAGGTGCCAGGGATAAAGTACTTCAGCGCAAGGCGGCTGCGTTATTCTTAATGGCGGGGCTGCCGCTGCCAGTTGGGTGAGCGGCTGTGCGCCGGGCTGCCTTCGCAAGAGCGGAGCTGGGGAGGGAGGTGGGCCGGTCTGTCCCGGCCCCGTGGCCATGCCCAGCTGAGGCCTGCGGAGTGGCGTGACCCATTTAGCAGTTCCCCAGACGACTGCAGGCACGTCGTGACCCGCAGTTTGAGAAACGCTTTTCTCGGCAGACGCAAGAGCCCTCTGCGTCCTTCGGTTTCAAGAGTGCCACGCTGGAAGGAGATGCCCTTCGCATGCCCTCTCAGCTGTACTTGCAGACTCTCTGCAGCATCACCCATGCAGAGCTGGAGGGAAACACGGTCCTCTCTGCTTTCGGGGTAGAGGCACAGCCCCCAGCTCCAGGGCTGGAGCGCAGGATTTCACGTCCACCTCCTGCACACCGGGCAGCGGCTACAGGCCCGGTGGGCACAGTCCTGCCTCCATCGTGCACACTCAGGCTAAGCCTGGGTGCCAGCAGGACCTCCAGGTCCAGCAGAGATCAGAGTTGCCTCCTGCTGACCTCTCTCGGGAAAAGGACAGAACGTGGAGGTGAGGCAGGGAAGGGAGAGGGGAGATGGGAGGAGTTCCCATTCCTCCATCGCCCTGTCCCAGCTGCAGAGCTGGGCATGCAGCTTCAGCCAGGGCCGCACTACCCTTCCCTGGGCTCTGAGAAGGCTGGCACAATGCGCACCCCGCAGCCAGCCTTGCTTCGGGCAGGTTAACCTCAGGGCTGCGTTCCCAGACGGATGCTGGAAAACGGGACCCTTCCCCACAAGCTATCGAGGCAATGCAGCCTCATACCAACCACGGTGGCCTTCAGAAATGGTTGGGGACACTCACAAACTGCTCAGTGGCATGCAAGAGTCCCAGACATACTCTTGTATTATACTGTACTGTACTACAATATCATATCATATCATATCATATCATATCATATCATATCATATCATATCATATCATATCATATCATATCATAGATAATATTCCCAAATGCACCACACTGCTGCATATGCGGTGACTTCTGCGTAGGGCATGGAGGTAGAGAAAGGCATTTGGTTGCTTCAGGTGCTCTCACACCCCTCTCTAACAGAGGTGAAACCTCACTCAAGTGAAAAAATTCTCCAGAAATGGGTCTCTCAGTAGTGCCTGGAACAGGTGCTGAGGATGAGAATGATGGTGAGCCTCCAGAAGCCAAGCTGCTGCCTGCTCCTCCAGATACTCAGTCCTCCTCCAGCATCCTTCACAGCTACCTCTGACTTTCAATCTGCATTCATGAAAAAACTTCATAATCTCCCTGACTAGGGAAGGTTTGGGGTCATATACGGATGGATGGAAAGAAATTAATTTTCTGCTTGGGCACTGAATCGTCCTAGGAGAAGACCTTCATCTCACACTTTGGCTCACTGGACCATGCAGGCCTGTTGAATTTCCTTGTGTGTTTGGGCTGTTTGGGCCCTTCACAATCAAATAAGAGTCAGAGATATGTAAAAGATGAGAAATTAGAATTCCTTCTCCCTTGCAGGGTGAAAAAGTCCCCGTTGACAAGAACACAGCCAGAATTTGACTCCCATGGTTTTCAGAGCTGGTTAGTAATTTGGGCGTCCCAGTGCTTCCAAAGCTCAGCACGCTCATCAACGAGGGGGTGTCCAGCACCTCATGCTCGTCAAATGTTTTAGGGTACTACAAGCCAGGTACCTGCAAATACCAGTAGTTTGTGAAATGCAGACTAGAAGGACATGAGGCCTCCACCGTTGCCTTGTGCCATCTCCTGGGAGCCAAGAGGGGATCTCACTCCCTTGCGCATCACATTTCGTGTTGGCTCCATATAGTCCTCCCTGCTCCCCACGGCGGAGCTGAGCATCCCTTTACCATGGCATCCTGTCCAGCCAGGTGAGGCCACGTTGCCTGCAGCTTTCCACTCCAAAAACATCCTTGCACATGGACCTTTGCAAATGGTGGTTGCCTTCGCAGTCCCCTCCTGCTCCCCGTGGCTTGGAAGCAACGTGGCTGCAGCACTGGCATGGTCCTGTGTCCTCGAGCCTCTCCGCCTTCAGGAGGGCCGAGTCCCCACGCACTGGCAGGAGAGGGGCCACAGCGTGGGGAACGCACATCACCCACTTGGGCAACTGGGGTCTTGTCCCACCAGGAGCACCCAGGGCCGGCTGGCGGATCCCGCGGCGAGCGGCTAGGGCGGCGGGCATGGCTGGCGGGGGATGCCCATGCCAGTGGCAGCAGCATGGTGGGGCTGCCAGGTGTTTGGTTCCCGCGTGCAGGAGGCGAGATGTGCCGGATCATCGCTCGCAGCACTGGCTGGGGCTGGCAGTCACCCCGCCAGCACCCCTCCATCAGACGGGAGCTGAAGGGCTGCCTGGCTCTCCGTGACTCAGCAATAATGCTTTGGGTAGTTAACATTTCATTATCATTTTTAAAGGCTAAGTGGCTTTTACCACCTGAGAAGTATATTAATGGTCCCAGTAAAACACTCCCCTGAGTGCCCTAATGCTTCTGTTATATCGATTCATTTTCCCCCTCCCCCCTTTCCTTCTTTCTTTTTTAAAACATTTTTTCTCTCTCCCTGCATGTATTCCCCCATTATGAAAAATACACACTCATTTATACGGTGCAGACAGGGGGAATAATGCCGTTCTCCAACTAATAACACTGCTGAATCCTCCCCTCCTCACTTGCTTATCGCTCCCCACAGCAGAGAGACAAGAGGCAGATGGTGACAGACTCCTTCCCAGCCCCCACAGATGATCAGCTTATGCCCTGAAGGGGGTTTCTTGGGGTTTCAGAGTGATTTCCTTCAGCCCCTGGAGACCACTTTTCCCTTGGGTTGCACCACTGCCTGCATCTCATCCCCCGGGCAGAGCCCGTTTCCCGGGATGGGGATGTTGAGTGAAGGTCCCTTTGCATCCGTCTCGAACCCTACGCTGGAGATCAAGGAGGCAGTGGTTTGGTGACGGGTTTCAGGAGTAAGCTGATGGCCCCAGGGCTGCACTGAAAGAAATAACTGGAACGAGAGTTTTGGTGAGAGATTTGCCAGGGCAGGCCTCGGCAGAGGGTCGTGGAGGCGGTGTTTGGGTAGGGCCTGCTCTTCCCGGCTGCTCAGATGGACATCGTGCCATGGGGCACCCGGTCACAGGCAATCCCGGGTCGCCTGCACCAGCGCTTTTCTCCTCTACATCTTTGCAGTCAATGTCCTCACAGGACGGGCCAGCGCTGCCAGGCACCAGCCTACTCCATCCTCTTCTGTACATAGGTCACAGGCCCAGGAAAACTCCATGAAAAGCTGGTCTCTTCTCCTTGTCCTCCAAGCAAAGTCAACATCTCCTTTTCTTAAATCTCTTACAATTCAGGGACAAATTAATAATATAATTAACATTCACTAATAAGCAGTATTAATATAATCTGAGGGTTTCCAGGGCAGGACTAGCAATAGCTCCTGTTCCCATGCCCACCCCTTTGCCCCATCGCACACGAGGCAGCCCCAGAAAAGGAAAGGCTCTGGGGGTGCTGAACATGCGGCTTTGCGCTGCCCACGCAAAATAAGGGGACAGCTTTTTTCAGAGGATGCGTGTGTCAGAGTTGGGTGCCACACAGTTGGGTTCAGGCTGTTTGCACGCAGCAGGAGGCAGCTCGTGGTATCACACCGCTACAGCCGCCGTTAGTCCAGATCGAGCACGCGCTGTTCCCATGGGTTAAACTGAGGTTTCCAAAGAGCCCATCCCTAATGCACGGATGGTTACTGCCAAAAAGGGGAGCGTTTGCCTTGAATGCAACCTGACTGGTCCTGTCTTGAACCGTACGGCCCTGCCACCTTGGCGTCATGTCTGAGAGCGCAGCAGCGTGCTCCCTCGCTCCGCACGACCCTCGTGACCCACAAGTGGCTCTGCCCGTGCCTTCTCCCAGGCCTTCTCGCTGGCCCCCTCCCTGTGCAGAAGCAGAAGTTGCCATCTTCCCCCGGGGGCCTGGGCTGCCTCCAGCATCCTCAAGGAATAAGACAAATGGGGGAGCTTGTTCTTCTTCATTCACGCTCAGCGGTGGGGACTGCAACAAGTCGCTCCACCGCCAGCCACAGGGGCAGCTCCAGGTATAGGAGGAGGCATCTCTCCATCTCTGAGTAGATCCACCCCACCCACAAATGCAGACCCCAAATTCCCAGACGCTGCCTGCTGCACGGATCAGGCGGAAGCCTCCCAACCCAGGTTTGGCAGTTGCTGCTGCTGGATCCCATGGCGGAGGCCTTGCCACGTCACACGTGCTGCTGTGTGAGCTCCTGTGAGCTAGCGGAGAGCAGAGCTGCTGAGCGAGGAGCTGTCAGGTCACGGGTTCCGGCATGGCAGCACTTCAAGCTTGATGGCAACGGGAGGCTGTGAGAAGAGGATGAGAAACATTCCTGGTGGAAGACTCTCGAAAGGCCTGACATATCTGTAACCTGTTGCACTTGGGAGTGGAGAGGGGTTTGGTTTTCTTAAAACCCCAAACATTTTCATGGAGTTTTTTGCTTTACAATTTTTTTTGCCTTCCCCTCCTTTCACCAAAAAGCCATTTTCTGATAAATAAAATGCCGGTTTGAAAGGATGGGAAAGCAGAGAGCATCCCTGACAGTGACAGGTCTCGTGCTGGCCCACTCACCAACAGATCATGTTCTTCTGTGGGTGAAGGCCACAACCGAAAGACGCTCAACGCTGTTTCCAGATGTCAGTGAAGGGGGACAGGAGGGGATATACAAACACGGATGTTACCCATCGTTAACAACCTCTCTAGGTCCAGCCAGCAAAGGAACCCTGGCAGATATCCATGGGGGTGGACCTCTTCAGTGTCACAGGCAAGGACTTTCCTCCCCAAAGGTTTTTCCATCTCTGTAAAAGCTCTGGAGGGTCAGCTCTGGGAGCTGCCACAGAACCAGATAGAGCAGAGTTAACCTCGGGTTCGCAGCTCCAAAAATGCCTCTGACACCCACTGTCAATCTCTTCATCCCTGATTTTGACGAGGAGTTGCAGGAAGAAGGTGAGGCACTCTTTGGACAAACCTGTGTTGAACTTGGCATCAGTGCCACCAAAACCCACCGTGTAACAGAACACATCTGTCATGTAGCTCATTATTTCTGGTCACAGGACATGATTTTTCACAAACAATGGGGATGAGCCTTGGGATACTTTAAATCCTTTTTTTTTTTTTTGGACTGGGGCAGCAGTGCCCCAGCCAGATTCCAGTGTGACTTTCTGCAACGCACTGCCCTAGCACAGCTCAGGTAGAGACAGCTTCAGACTTTAATGTGTCTTGAAAGTTTCTTGCTGTTTTTGTATTTTCAAAGTTTTTTGTCAAGATTGGCAGAGTTACATCCACTTGAAGTCCATTATTGGGCTATGTAAGGCTGTACAGCACCAAAAGCCGGTGGCTCCTGCTGTGTAGCCACAGATGCTTTGTTCCCAAGACCCTCGGTTTTTCCCTGTCCCTAAATCTGGGGAATCATATTCCTTCCAGCATTTATTCTTCCGTAGGCAAAGGCTCTCTTCTTTGCTGCCTTTCTAAGTGACCTTTCCTTATCTTGCCATGATCCCCTATCTAAACTATGCAGGACAGACAGACAACGTCTTTTCATTGTCTCCAACATGTTGATATAAAACCGATTTATTATCTGTGATGGAATACACATCCCCTTTTCTCATCCTGTATTTGACTGTTTCAGGTGAACTCCAACAGTTTCTTGTCCCAGTACTTTGCTTTTCTCCTCCGAGATGTCAAAGAAAGCTTGTCTCGCCCAGCCCTCCGGGGAGGGAGGCTGCAGGCATCCTTAAGAGCTGCTGAGCCTTGCCCCAGCCCAGAGGGCCTCAGGCCTCGGGCCTCCCCTCCTCTCTTCCAGACCTCGACATCCTTCGCCTACACATCCCGACCTCGGGCTCTGCATGCCAGGCAGGGGTGTGCTCCCCCGCGACCCCCCAGCAGCTCTGGAGGAAGGAGCGGGGGCCGCCGGTGGGCGAGAGGTGCAGCAGCAGCAGGAGAAAAGGAAGGAGGGTTCTACTACACACCAGCCAGGATCAAGGGGTGACTTGAGCAGCTGGGTGGTCAGAGCCCACCCAGCAGCCTCCAGAGCAGCCCCTGCAGAAGCCGTCAGCTCCCAGGCCAGACCATTCCCTCCAGTTCATCCCAGAGGATTCGGAAGCCAACCCTGCACAAGCCACCCGTGGCACAGGCCTTCAAGGAGGACATCTATTTAGGCACCACAGGGGACATAACAGGGGCCTTTCACTTCCAAGAGCTGAATCTCCAGTGGTCCGTCGTGCCCCCCCTTGCAATGCCCACTGGTAATTCCCTGACCCAGCCCTACCAATCCCTCTCTCTACCTTGCCTGCTCCCCACCATCTCCCCGAAGCATTGCCCCCTCTCCTCACTCTGTGTGCCCCCTTTCCCACTTGGCTCCTGCTTCCTCCATCACCTCAAGCTCAATGACGTGCCGCCGGAGCGGCGGGGACACGGCTGCTGGGAGGATCTGCGCAGTGAGATGGGGAAGCTGGCTGAAACCGATGCCCAAGTCTGCAGCCTGTCACAGTCAGAGCTGCTCTCCTGGAAGTGAGAAAATTTGGTCCCGATAGTAACACTTGGATGGCTGCTCTGCACAGATGTAACTCCGTTCTCCAGCTTCTGCTTTAATAAGCACAGTGCTGCCTATTCCTGGAGATGCGACTCACCGCACGCTGCCGGGTGGAGGGAGCAGCCCGCGAGAGCGAGCTCACCCCACTCTGCAGCCAAGGGGCTCCCCGCTGTTCTCCCAAAAAGTTGGTCGAATCCAGAGACCCAGGGGGAGTCACGCCTGGCTCTAAGTTTACCCCACTCAAAAAAAAACCCCACCTGGAGCTCAGTCCACAACCATTGCATTTCATGGGAGCGGGAGATTTTGGGAGCGAGACACCACGCTCTCCTTCCCTTTGGCTTTCGCCAAGCTGTGCTACCCGGGGCCAGGGGTGCTGGAGTGAGGGGGCTAAAGCGATGCCCTTCAACAGCACGCTGCTGCAGCTGTCCTGGCAGGCGCAGGAGTCTCCGCTGGAGCGGGACAGGGCAGCCGCGCGTGGATGGTGGGGCCCGGACGGCGCCGCAGCTGCAGCACCGCGCTGCCTGGCTGTGGGGCTTTCCGATTCGCAGCCCTAATGCAACATTAATGGGCTTTGCTGGCGCGGAATATTTATAAACTAGGAGCAAGTTCCTACCCATCTACGGAGGAACTGGGGGCTGCAGGGGAGAGAGCAGGCGCCCGGCCGCTGTCTGGCCATGGGGGCTGGCCAGGGCCCTTCCCGCAGGCCAGGCCGTGGGACCTGCCCTGTCTGCCCGCCCGGGAAGGGGAAGGAGATGCAAACAATGACCCAGAGCTGAACTGCCTGCAGCACCTCTCCCTCACCTTTCAATCCTCCATTTCTGCCTAAATTTGTGGAAAACCATGCAAACTCACACCAATCTGCTCCCTCCCCTCTACTGTCTGCCCTCCCACCATCCCTGTGCTGCCGTACCCCTTCCCAATGCCCAGGTCTCCCGACCGGGATCTCTTGTGCCCTCCTCTGCTACCCTCAGCATCCCCTTTCCTTGCCATTTCCCGAACCAGATATCTCATTCATAGAATCATAGAATGGTTAGGGTTGGAAGGGACCTTCAAAGGTCATCTAGTCCAACCCCCCTGCAAGAAGCAGGGACCTCCCTGACTAGATCAGGTTGCTCAGAGCCCCGGCCAACCTGGCCTTGAACGTTTCCAGGGATGGGGCATCAACCACCTCTCTGGGCAACCTGTTCCAGTGCTCTACAACTCTCATTGTAAAAAATTTTTTCCTAATATCTAATCTAAACCTACCTCCTTCTAATTTAAACCCATTACCCCTTGTCCTATCACAACAG
>WHYT01016154.1:425096-501778 GCA_009806455.1 Tetrax tetrax
GTAGGGGAAAAAAAAAAAAAAAAAAAAAAAAAGGAAGAGAGAGAGAGAGGGAGGGAAAGAGAAGCTAAAAATCTGTCTTCTTTAATTAATGAGGCAAGCCAGCCTGGAGAGCACGTTTGGGATCGCAGGCTCCCAGCCAGGGGCGAGCCGGCAGCCAGGGCCGGTGACACGGAGGAAGAGAGATGGGGGGAGCGTGGGGGGAGACAGGCACGGCTTTTTATACTCTGCTGTTAACTGATCCACGGAGCTTTCCTGGCATCGGTTTCAAAGGTATCCCTTCACTAATCCGCCGGGCTGTTCCAGGATGGCGGTTTTGACCAGCGGGAAGGGGGAAGGGAGGGAGGAGAAACGGTCACAGGCAGACTGCACCTTTTCACAGCCCGCAGGAAAGAAAAGCAAGGGAGGGGGGAGAAAAAAAGGCACAGAGGGTGGTGTGGGGCCGGGGAGGGGGGATGCTGGTGTGCCTGGGCAGGAGAGCTGCAAGCTCGGCGTGGTGGCTGCTCAGCCGGTGCTGCGGACGCTCGCAGCAGCGTCCAGGGAGGAAACCAACCGGCACGTTCCAAATATAGCTCCTGCGCGCATCTGCCCGCCAACCGCCGCAGGTATCCCAAACACGTCTTCCCCAGCGGCCTCGGCTCAGTATAGGCTGACCCCCTCCCCAAGCCAACCTTCCCTGGGGGGGCCGAGCAGGATGGCTCCTGCTGCGGGGTGGGTACTCCGGAACACCCACCCAAATTCCCCGCGAGGCACGTGTCCCACCCCGCGTCGCCTCAGTGCAGTGAGGGACGGCGAGCTGGCAGCCATGCAGCGCGTGGGCACGCCAGGGCCAGGCGGGAGGAAGGTGGGACCCGCAGCATCTGTCCCTAAAAGCCACACTTTTAGTTTTAGTTCTTGCTGCTCTGTTCTTGTTTTAATTTAAAAATACATCCCTGGAGAGAGCCGGGGTGAGTGCCCAGCCTGCTGCCAATCAGGGGGCTCTCTGGCCAGGACCAGCCATGAGCTCTCCACCACTGGCTCCCTGGCATCCCAGCATCTTTTCTCCAAGTTGCTTTTCAGCCCCATCAGCTGCTGCCCCTCTGCCTTCAGCAGCCTCTGCCCGTGATGCTGCGCTGACCTCAACTTTGCTGCAGCAGTCCCAGTGGGCACCAGTGCCTGCAGCCCATCCCACCGCGGGACAGAGACGAGATCATGACCTGAGCAAGAAACACTTTGCAGGGCACCATCGCAGACAGCCAGGGTGTTTGGCCATTACTGCCATTTTTCTAATCACAATCAGAGCTAAGCACGGAGTCACCGCCTGGGAAAAGACGCTGGTGCCGGCCCCGGGAGTAGGTGCAAGAAGAATTTGCTTATGAGCTTTTCTCCTTGTTTTTTTCCAAGGGCTGGCAGTTAGAAAGATCAGTCGGTGTGACACAAAGCGAGCTACGTGAAGACAGATCTCATGCCACAGTCTGATTTCTCCGTCAGCTCAAGGCTAGTTTGCTAAACCGCATGTTCTGGCATTGTGTAAGATCTGGGCAAAGTCAGGTAAAACCCTCACTCTCCCTCTGTCTCTCTGAAGTAGTTGTACTAGTTCAAAAAACAGATGTACTCTGCTTTTCAGCACATCTGTATCTAAACTGGCATCAAAATGGCTACAAAAATCCCCTTCAGTAGAGGAAAAAATGCTAGTCCTTCACTCAATAATATTTTTTCAGCTCCTTGCTTCCCAACAAACTCCCTGAAGT
The DNA here is from genome assembly GCA_009806455.1 of Tetrax tetrax. Lineage (NCBI taxonomy): Eukaryota > Metazoa > Chordata > Aves > Otidiformes > Otididae > Tetrax > Tetrax tetrax. The sequence goes on from WHYT01016154.1 coordinate 426,824, forward strand.
TCCAACAGTGTCAGTTTTGCATCGTTTTTGAAAGGCCCCTTTTTGAGTGAAGGAACAAGCGTTTTTGTGTAAAAAACCCCAAACCCTCCCGCACAGCCTAACAAGAACGGCATGGTGCTGCTTGGTATTGAGGGCTGCTCTGGCTTCCAGGGTGCGCAGGGGCAGGGCTTTTTTGGTCCCTCCAGACCTGATCCACCACATGGACACCCCTTTTTCTCACTGCCAGGAGGTTGGTGTAGCTGCATGCACAGTCCCATCTCCTGTGCTGGAGTTTGGTCACCCATCCTTGTATGTGTTGAGAGAGGAGGAACGAGTGCCCCAACACCCATCATTGCCTGGAGCGAAGCCCCCAAGGAAAGATGAGAGTCCTATTTGCTGCTAAGCTCAGCCTCTGGTGCTCCCAAGTGCTGATGTGCTGAGAGAAAACCTGATCCAGATCAAGGAAGATGGTGGGCAGGCAGCTGGGAAGGGGCAATTTATACACCAGAGTGCTGGACACGTGAAGACTCAGCCCTGTGTGCTCCAGACAGGGACGTTTGGATGGCTGCTGTCTCTGAACAGGAAGGCCACGACTTGCCCCATCGTGCTGGCGAGCGTGCTCCACCAAACCCAGTACGGAGAACTGACTAACGTTACACTGACTGAGTCACATTCCTCCCTGACCTTTGTCCACGGGCTCATTAAAATAATTGATCCCAGCCATGACAGTCACACAAGGACCTAGATGCTTGTCACATCGCCTCTTCCATGGCTCCTTCCTTCCCGCCGCTCTGGTCAGACTCAATGTCTTTTTTTGCCAGACCTTCCCTCGCCCCGCGTCCCCCTGGGGCCAGAGAGGAGCGGTGCCCCGAGCAGCGTACCCTGAGCTCGGCAGGCTCAGTTGGCTCCGGGGGCCTGGGGAAGGTGTCTAGCTGCTGCCCATGGGAGACCCAGCCGGTTGTTTTGCTGACTTTATCTCCAGAGTGTTAATTATTGCAGCCCCAGGTGGCATTGTCCCTTACTATTACATGGTTGACCTGTATCCAATCCGTCATCATCCAAAACCCTCTGCCCCGTCCTGGCATCCCTGTTCACGCACAATCCCCCCCACCTCCGCGTGCCCCTTCCTTTATTACTCCCGCATAAACCGACTTAGGGTTTCAGGGCAGAATCAAAGAAAAGCTCCTTAATTTTCATCCGGCAAAGACCAGTGAATCTGGAGGCCCCCGGGGAGGATGAATCCCAACCAGGCTGGAGCCCGGAGCTTGCCCACGGCGGCAGCGGGTCCCTGCCGTCCATCCCGCCCTCTGTACCCCCAGCTGCGAGCGGAGATGTCTCTCGGCTCGGGCTGGCTTTCAGGCTGCTCCCCGCTGCGAGAGCCGCACAAAGGAGCCCTCCCCGCTGGTGTCCAGGCCGGCAGCATCTCTAGCGCATGACTTGCAACCCGCCGAGCCGGCCGCTGGTCCTTCACACGCCGTGAATGATAACAGGGAGCCGCAGCCCATTGTCTGCCGGCCGTTGCGCCGGTTCGTCAAGTTTGCGGTTGCATTTTAATCCTGACGCCTTTTCAAAGCCCAGCTGCGCATTGTGTGGGCGCAGGAATTCTTGACTTGCAAATCCCCCCTAGCATTAAATTCAACCTTCTGGGGCTATGGTGATGGTCCGCAGATTGAATGGGGGGCGGCGGTGGGGGGAGCCTCTTGCCCCCTGCCATGAATAACAAGCAGATGAGAAGCAGCGGAGGGGCCGGAGGAGCCTGGAGCAGCCAAGGTGACAGCAGTGGTGACTGTCAGGCTGGGGACGGAGCTCAGCCATGGGATTTGCACCCAGACGTCATCAGCTTGCCAGTTGCCCTCACCCCTTCACCTGCCACGCGCGGTTTGGTGCCGACAGCCGTTGAAAACCATATGTGGCCTCCAGCAAACAGGGTTCAACCGCCCCTTGGCGTCAGACCGCAGGGCCCGTCCCCAGCGCTGAGACAGAGAGAGGAAGGTGGAAAGGACTGGCATGGGACAGCAAAATGCTGCCGACGGCTGGGCTGCATCACACCAGCAGATTTTAGCCTTTTTCTGCCTGTCTCCCTCTGTTCCAGGGCTTGGGAAGCCACCCTGCACGCCCGAGGAGTCGATGCTGCCCAGACCCATCTGGAGCAGACACAGAGCAGGAATCTGCCCGTACGGGTTGCGGATCCAGCCTCGCTGATGGACCTCGACGCGGTCCCGTCCGCTCCCCTGGTTTAATGCAAGCCATGCTCCAGCTCGGCGCAGAGAACAATAGGCAGCCTGTGTGCAGGGAGATGGGCCTGCTGCCCCAGCTCTCCTACGGGCTGGCGGAGCCATCCTCAGACCAGTCGGGCGAGTTTTCAATGCAACCGAGTTGTTTTTTTCATTAAAAAAAAAAAAAAAAAAAAAAAAGAAAGAAAAACCACACATTTGTCAAAGCTGAAATGTTTCATAGAGCTGTATCATTCGGGCAGACTTTCGCCAAAAGCCGGGCAGACTTTTGGTGGCAGCCTGCCCAATTTCCTAACCCTTTGCACAGCAGACAGCCTCAAAACCCAGGCTCCCAGGACACCTCCAGGCTGCCAGGGCTCACGGCTTCCCAGCCCTGCGCTCGTGGGACGCAGCGGCAGCCGGACTGCCTTTCCCTGCTCCAGTGGGAGGACGCAGACTCCAGGCACGGCTTTGCACGGGACCCCACGCCGCAGGAATCCCACGCCTCGCCCCATGTCTCTTGTCTCTTCCATGACGTCTCTTGCCTGCTGGAAGCAGCCCCAGCAACCCTCCGGAGCTGGGGCAGCGCGGGAAGTGTCAACTGACAGCTCTGCTTTGTTTCAGGGGAAAAAAAGAGAAACACAATCCCTTCTCATCTTCTCTGGTGGCCTCGCTTAACTTCTCACTGCCTCAGTTTGCCAGGTTCTGGGATGGTAATGCCCTGGAAAAGATTTGGAGATCCTGGCACTCGGGGGAGGAAGGTAAGAATTAAAACCACAAGAACAGCTGGTTCCCAGACCCCTCTATCACTGTCCTTTCCCCTCCTCTTCGCACGCTGTCACGTGCATGTGACCACTCTGCATCTCCTCATCTCCCAGGGTTCCTCTGCGTGCTCTCCCTGTGCCGCTTTCCTTTTCACCAAGGCCCAGATATGCTGCGGCCATCCCTGCATCTATCAAATTTCCCTCCTCTGCCTCCCTGCCTGCTCTGCTCTGTGCAAGGGCTCGGACAGACAAGGTGGTCATCCTCAGTTCCCTCTGTGTTCCTGGGCTTTTTTATCCCCTTGCTGTGCGCACAGGCTGTGATCAGGCTCCGTGGACCCTAGGGGTGGGAACTGCTGACTGGGAGGCTGGAAAATGCAGGAGTATGAATACTGCACAAGGAGAAAAAAAAACATTGAGGTTCCCCAGGATGTCAGTCAGGAAGCAACACCCTGACCCCAGCCGCCCTGCCCCAGCTGGCCACTGTCCGCTGGCCGTGCAGGACCCGGAGGCTTGGTGTGACGGCTGTCCCCGGAGCATCGCTCGCAGCTCAGCAGAATTCCCTGCACCAGCCGAAGAGAGAATTATCCCCTGCTTGTTTGCCCTGATTTGTTTTTAACAAAACTGTGCTGCTGGCTGTTTATCACTTCATTTTCCTCCAGGAGATGAGGCAAGCGAAGGAGATCAGCCAGAATAAAACATGACCTTTATGGGCTGTGCTGTGGGCTTGGACTTTCCACCTACCGCCTCTGTGTACCAATGGGGTCCGAGGGAAGCAGATGCCAGGTGCCATGTTTGGTGCTGGCATATGTAGCTCTGAGCTCAGGCCCACGGGATACTCCCCAGCATGTGCTCATGACACCCACCCAGAGAGTTTTCGTGCCACCGCGCAAGTCGCTTCCTCACACCCAGCAAATTCCTCCTCCCGGTCCCCGTCCCCCACGCCGGTGAATCTCAGCAGAGGAGGGCTGAGTGCTTGTGGGGGATCGTTGCACAGAAGACACCATTTCTGGGTGGCTGTGAAGGCCCAGACGCGTGGGGACTGCCCCCCTGCTCTTGTTCAGCATCCCTTCGGCTGGGGATCGCAGGGACTCTGCTCCCCGAAGTGCGCGGTGGGTGCACTGAGACACGGCAAAGCACAGCCACGCAGGAACATGCTTTTGTCACCAGGTGCCAAACACCCAGCCCGCACCCACCCCTCCACTGACGGCTCTCCAGCACAGCCAGGGACCTTGCCCCGCAAGCCCGTGCGCTGGCTTAGGCAGAGCTGACCTGCTTCCAGCCAGATGCTCGCTGCCCCGGGCTTGAAGCACAGCTCAGGTCTTTGCTATTGGGAAGAGTCTGGAAAGGCCGGATGGCTCACCCAACTCTCCAGCCATGCCCTGCTGGGGATGTCTCTAAGGGAAGGTGGGAAGACCTCCCTCCTGGTGCCTGGGGCTCCTTGTCTGAAGGCCAGCCTGAAAACAGGTCCTGAGCCACACCTGAGCCACACTGTCTGTGTGTGGACACAGCCCACTGAGCTCAGGAGGCTGCTTCAACCTCGCCTGCCTTTCTCAGCCTTCCACTCGGGCAGCCTCAGCTGGCTGCCTGCTTGCCCAGTACCTCACTCTGACAGAGGTCTTGTCGCTTCTGGGGTGCTAAAGAACACCGAGTCCTAGACCTGCGGGGTACCTACGGGGACCTGCCCACGTCCTGGGACAGTTCTGAGCTTTTGTGAGGACAAAGCAATTTTCAACGATACATCTTATCTCCTGCCTCGGTGTTTGGGTGAAGGTCCTCAGCTTCAAAATCCCCCACTTGAAGCACCAAGAAGGCTGTCCTCCATCCCCACCAGACCCCCAGGCATGGCAAGTTCAAGCGATTTTTGGGCAGAGCTGAAGAGGGCATGCGGAAAGGGAAGGCAACCAGCTTCCTGAAGGCATTCAGGGACATCCTGGGAGAGAGTCGGGGAGAGAACTAGCCTGGAAGGGGGCCCCGCAGCCTGTCTTCCTCCTCCTCCTGCTGAGTCCCTGGCAGGTAATGACATAAACCAAGCGGTTCGCAGTGACATTTTGGAGGATGCCTCCCAAAGATGAGTCAGGCTGTGCCTGCTGCAGAAAAACAGTGATGCGGAGTCTTGTGGGACAGTTTTAGGGGCTGTGGAGGAGGCAGACTCACCTGAGCCAGCCTCACTGCTCTGGTCTGTGGGAACTGCCTACCACAGACAGAGCCACCGAGTCCTGCAAAGGCATCCAGAACACCCTTCCCTGTCTTCCACAAAGTCATTAAGGCTCTTGGAAAGCCCTGCAGCAGCTAGAACTGAGGTGCCTCTTCAGTGAGGTGCCCACCCAGAGGTGTCTCATACACCTCTGCCTCCAGTACTCCTGTCCCATTGTTGCCCTGTTGCTAAGGTGCTCAGCCTAGCAATGGCTGCTGCTGACATGAGACCCTGGATACCGCCTATCCGATTTCGCACGAGCAGAAGCGAGCAATGAAAACAGAGCTCAGAGAGAGGAGGAGAGGAGCCTAACCTGCTAATTACAGGGGTAAAACAACATCCAGCACCTGCTGGCGGTTCTGCCAGGGGCTATACAGCAAAACAGGTTGGTTTGGCGGTGAGAGAGGGCAGCAAAACAGGATTCGGTAGGGCCAGGAGCCGTAGCGAGACAGTTGGTCTTACAACAAAGGAAGAAGGTTAAACCGGTGGGGTTGGAAGCTGGATGAGTGCATCTGTGATCCTGCTGCTCCGAGTCTACCCCCTTCAGATGGGTCGGGTTTGCAGAGAGGCAAGTTGTCTTCATCATCACCCTTCTGTCGTCTCTGTGCTCATCTCTGTGCAAATCACAGTGTTTTCTTCCTCTCGCCGTTCTGCCAGGGTGATTTGTGTCAGCAGGGTCTCTGGCCAAGGTGATTGCAGCAGCCTATTTTTGGGACTGCCCTTGAGAGCGGCAAGCCAGGAAGGTGGAGCCCAGCTGTTCCAGTGTCCGTGCCCTGGAGAGGCACCAACACCTGCAGTCCGTGCTGGCTGCTCCCCAGTGCCTCGCTAATTGCGTCAGGGTCCTTAAATAACACAGCGGCCGCATGCTGAAGGGGCTGCCTGCTGGCTCTCCTGGTGCTCGGCAGCAGACAGCGTGGCTCGGCTGGGGGCCTCCTCGTGCTGCTGGAGATGGGAACATCTCCGTTCAGGTGCTGAGATTTTTGCCTCTGAAGGTGCCCTCTGACTGGACTTGGTTGCCGATGCCTGCTGCCTCCCTGGGGTATTTATTTGGCTCTGAGAGTCAGCAATGGGCTCGCAGATGCTCACTCCTTTGAGGCCATTTTAGGAACAGACACAGATTTAAGGGACAGGTCCGCACCCAAATGTGCATCCTGTACTGACCATGGAGCTTTATTTATCTCATCCTACAGCTCCAGGTGACATCCCGTTGAGGTGTAGCCTACCCCCAAAGCTGCCCCACTCACCTGAACATGGCAGGGACTCAAGTCAGTAGCTTGTTCCTGGGCATCCCTTGATCTGTTGACCTGCCACACCGTGAAACGAAGGCAGAGACCTGGGTGAAAGCATGATGAGCACGCAGCAACATTGCCTTTCAAACCCACCCAAGCAGTGAACGCTAACAGTCCTTCCTGGAGCGGGTGTCACCCTACGAGACCCAGGTTGACGATGACACACAGGCTTCTACTTCTTCCTGCGTTGTGTTGCACCTGAGGGTCTGAAATTTGCTGGCAGTACTGCCAGCCCAAAGGCTCGTCTCGCCTAGGTCCTGTCTCCAACAGCAGTTGATACCTAGGGAAGGATATAAGAAGATAAATGCCTAGGACTTCCCCAGCACTTGCCCTGCCCCTGGCTGGTTTTCCTGAGCCAGATGTTGTCTGCAGAGCACATGCATTTCACTGGGTTTCTCTACCATGATCCTGCTTCAACGTTAACGCTACGATGCCCTTTCTCAAGGAGTTCCACAGCCCCACAACACATTGCTTGAAAAATTGCTTCCTTCCAGTTGCTTCAACTCACTGACTTTGCTTCATGTCCCTGCTTCTCATCTGGGAGCAAGGAAGAGCAATCCCTGTTCACCTTCCCTGTGCTGCTCATCTTTTTCCAGATCTCTCAGCCACCCCTCATGTCTCTCTCCCTGCTCTCACTGTTCATGCGCTGCGGTTCAGTTGTACGGGTGACAAATGCTGTGGCCTGCAGAGTCACCAGGGTAAAGCTGTAGTCCTGTGAAACCCTCCAAATATCACAGAATTTATCTTTCCAGCAAGCCTGCCAAGCTAAGAAATCCTCTTACCCCTACGGTCATGAGGTGCAGCACGGCCAGGTATCAAACACTCCCCCGTTGCAAAGCAAGTGGTTGAAAACCAGGGACTGAGCCTACACCTCCCTGTTCCCATGCAAGAGGTGCTCTGCTACGCTCACCCAACCAGCTGACCAAAAACTGTCTTGGCATTTCAGCGACGGACCCAGCGATGCTGCAACTCAAACGATGACTGCGAGCATCACCCGGGGTGGTCACCTGGCTCAGATATCTGCAAAATGCTAGCTGGGGAGAAGTCACATTTCACAAACAAAGGGAAAGGAGGGGAAGGAGGCAGGGGAGCAGCTGAGCCAGTGGAACTGTTTGTGCAGCCATAATCATGCCATAAAGCAAGGCAAAAGCACCTGGAGACCAGCCCTTGTGCCAGCCTGGCAAACAGGCCCTGGTGACCAGAACGGCCCAGCGTGAAGCTGCCTTTGCTGGGGACTCGCTCCCCTGAGCAGCATGTTCTCGCATGCCGGCTGCCCAAGGGGGCAAAGCTCTGCTCCTTTTTGTTCATGGAAGAATTGCTCCCTCTAGGTTTTAATTTTACATCTGTTTGTCTTTATTAATTTTTTTTTTTTAAAGGAGAGAAAGGCCAGTTGTTTTTGGCAGTTTGAAAAGGCCCCACCCAATGGAAACGGAAGAGAGCAGAGGATGAAGGCCAGGAGGGAGGGTGTCACAGCCCTGCCTGGGACATCCGCCGCTCCCTGTCGCATGGCTGAGGCCCGTGCTCCCTCCAGCTGTGCCATCTTCCTCTGCCCACATCTCCCTCACTGAGCTTCCTCCAGCTGGGCCCTCCGTAGGGCCAGACGCACCATCCGTGATGGGGCACAGCAGAGAGATGCAGCGCTCGGCTCTGGGGCACCAGCAGGAACTGGGATGCTGGCCCAGGGCAGGAGTGGGAGAGCGTGAGGCCAGCTCCCGTAACCCACCAGAGCCAGGCCATGCACCTCCACGCTGTGTGCAGTCCAGGCGCATATCGGAGCACGCGGGGATGCTCGTCTCTGTCACCAGGAGAGAAGTCGCTGCCCTCGGCGTTCAGAGACGCTCGTGTGCCATTCTGGGAGGCATAAGTGGGGACTGGGAAGAGCACATGAGCCAGGCATCCTCCCAGCAGCTGAAGCAGGTGGGAGAGACAAGCCAGACTTTCCCTCTCCCTCCGCCCTGTCCCACACACACACTTCAAATGAGAGCTGCAAAGACCTCTGTTCTCCGGGCTGGCCTCCCCCTCCCTCCGCACGACTTCTCTCACTCTCTCAGCAGCGCAGCCCGGCATCCAGGTTTACATATAAATAAAGAGCGAGTGTGAAATCCACCCTGGGGTCTCTCCTGACTCCCACTTGGCTCCCTAATTGGAAAGTCTGCCAGCAGGAGATACTGCAATGAGCTACAGCAGAAACAAACCCCCTTTATCCTAGGCAGAGATGGCGGGTGGGGTTAGCTCCCCAGCCCAAACCACATCATCGGGAAGGACACAGAGCAGATTTGCACAGACTCTGCCAGGCACTGGTTCTCCATCAGGCTCTGGGGGCTCCACCGCTCTGTGCCCAGAGGGAAGGGGCAGGCGCGTATCAGAGAGGATCCCGCAGCAGCTCATCCCTCGGGGAAGGGCAAGCCCTGACCACTTGATGCCAACAGGGAGGGACATTAGGACAGAGATGCTATCTCTGTGCAGCACTGAGTAGGTGTGTGGCTCAAACACCTCCATCTTCAAAAAAGGTTTTCAGGTTCCCCCGTTTGTTCTGTGCTCAGGAGAAGGGTTTCCCTAACGCAAGCACAGCTCCCATCGAAACACTGCTGACCTGCAGGGACACCCCCTCAGTTTGATGATCCAGCCTAAAGGAACTGAGAGTCAGACTCTCATCTTCATCTTCCTCCCAGAGGGGAAAACTGACCCTCACATAGTGGGTCCTCAATTACTGCCAGCCCAGCCTCACATTGCAGATGGCGCTTCTCACACAGGTGGCAGCATCACCTTCCATGGAGGCAAAGCCCACACACCTCACCAGGCTACTCTGCACCTCAAACATGCATATCAACAGCCAAGAGCCACCTGGCACTGTGAAAATACAGCTCAGAAACCTCCTCCACCAAACTCCCATTGATTTTTTGCTGCCTCCTTTAGTTTTTGGAAGCTCTGGAGGCACAAACATTGCCTCCAGTAGAACTGCTTCAAAAGCAACAATGATCTCAGTACAAGCAGATCAATGTCCCAGAGCTTGATGTTTTCTGAGAAAACAACACAGCTCTTCTGCTCCTGGTGCCAGGGAGGCTTTTTATCCAGATTAGGATACCTGAGATGAGGGGCTGAGGGCTGTACAGATTCATATTCTACTGGTCTAGCATCATCCAATCTCAATGACCTCACCAGATGAGCGGATAGGGAAGAAGCCCGGAGAGGGAAGAGGAACAAGCCATGGTTAGATAGCAAGCCAAGCCAAGAACGGAGTCAAAACAGATACTCTGAGCTGCTGTTCTTCTGCAGAACCGTTCTGTTCCCATGAGGGGCAGGGGAGAGATGATGCTTTCTCTCTGAAAGTTCATCAAAATTTCTGGTGGATGCATGACCAAGATAACTGGGAAGTTAAACTTCTTCAAAAATTTCATTTTCTGACCATTTCTTTAAAGGGAAAACAATCCTGAGACACAAAATACGGTATCATTGCTCATGCTGTCTGTGAGATTTAAAACACCAGCTGCCCCAGTAGATGGTTTATGCTAAAACACCAGCAAAATCAGTAAGCTCACTACTTTGATCAGGATGTTTGGAGCAAGAGGCAAGGTGATGCAGTAGACTCATATACATTTCCTGTACATACAGACATTGCTTCTGTAGCCTTTGGAGAGCTTCTCATAACTATTCCCATGATTTACCCTCTAAGATGGGACAGGAGTTTGCAAAGGCACGGTTACATCTATACTTTTTTCCCGGTGAGATACTGCCAGCTGAGTGTTGCAGACTCTTCCTTTTACTAATCATACCTCCTGGAGGCACTTAGCAACTAATCTGGATTACCTGTTTCTGCTCTTCTGTGGCAAAAGAAACCTCATTGTTTCAGGTCCTGTGGGCTCACTCCAAGGCAGTGCCCCATGGGAATATCCCCTTGTCTTCCTAATTTGATTTAGGTTGCTCCTTTGTGAAGACCCCTCAAGTATCACACATACTTAAGTGGGCTATTGCGCGGGCTCCAGACGCACACTCTAGCTAGGGACATTACCCAGTTGTAGCAAACCACCCCCAGACCCAGGCTTGCGGAGGGGGATTATCACTGTTCAGCAGTGACTCGTTAACAGATGCCGTAAGGAAATATAGACAGCACAATGCCGACCCACAGCATGGACCTGGAAATGCCTTCCTGGTCTGAGCTAGACAGGAGTTTTCTACTTCAGAGCATCCCTTTCCAGGGTTTAGCCAGCCCATGTCCCTGCGGGCCAGAGGATTCAAACAGAAAAAGTCCAGCTGACTTCACCAAACACTGGAGAAAGCCTTTGGCTCCAGGCCCCCAAGGAGCAATCAGCAGGAGCTGGGAATCCCAGAGCTTTGCAAGCCAAATGGGCCCAAGCTTGTGCATATGAAAGCCCTGGGGTCTGCCAGTCCTGGAGCTATTTTCCCAGCCCTCCTCCCGATCCTTGCCTGTGTGTCATTTGCGAGGTGGGATGCCCAGACCTGCCCGCAGCACTCAGTGCAAGGTCATCGTGACACCACCCACCTGTCTAACGCCTTTGTGAAGCTCCTTACATCCTTCTCGGCAGCCTCCTCCATGAAGCCTCTCATTTTTAGTCATCTTTTTGATAACTGCTGGGCTCTTGAGCAGAGGCCCCATACATTCGTCACAAAATAAGCCAGTTCTTGGGAGGTTACAGCCAATTCAGAAGTCCTCGGTGTCCAGAGTGGCTTTACAGAGGCAGAAGATGGGCTCTGCCTCCCTTTCACATGCACCGCTATCTGCTTGTGCTCACATCTCACCACGCCCATCTCCAGTTCCTCGCCACCCTGCTTATTTCCCACCAGCGTACACAGGTTTGCCTGTTATCTATGGCATCGTCTTCTCTGAGACACGGGTGCTGAGCTGCCTCCATATGGCGCTGAGCTTGGCTGCGTAAGCATGGTCCACAGCGCCTCGTGCTCCACTTGGCCTGACCACCCCACTGAGCCTGACCCTTGCAAGTTTTGAGCAAATGAATAGGTCATGGTCTTGCTCCAGGCTGCTCTCCATTCTGTCTCATGTGCATCATCTTGGTGCACGAGACACTTTTCACGGATGTCACTGGGTTTCATGTAGGAGGATTATTCTCAGGGAATCTCATTTCTCACTTCCACTCACATGTGCTGGTGGCCCCTGACTAAGGACAGCAAAAGCCTCAGCCCAAGAGCCTCTCCAGAGCTAGGATTAGCTAGGATTGCACCCTCAGCAAGTTTGCTGATGACACCAAGCTGTGTGGTGTCATCGACACGCTGGAGGGGAGGGATGCCATCCAGAGGGACCTGGACAGGCTGGAGAGGTGGGCCCGTGCCAACCTCATGGAGTTCAACCAGGCCAAGTGCAACGTCCTGCACCTGGGTCAGGGCAATCCCAGGCACAAATACAGACTGGGCTGAGAATGGATCAAGACCAATCCTGAGGAGAAGGACTTGGGAGTGCTGGTGGATGAGAAGCTCAACATGAGCCGGCAACATGTGCTTGCAGCCCAGAAGGCCAACAGCATCCTGGGCTGCATCAAGAGGAGCGTGGCCAGCAGGTCGAGGGAGGGGATTCTGCCCCTCTGCTCTGCCCTGGTGAGACCCCACCTGCAGTACTGTGTCCGGCTCTGGAGCCCCCAACATAAGAAGGACATGGACCACTGGAGAGGGCCCAGAGGAGGCCACGCAGATGCTGAGAGGGCTGGAGCACCTCTCCTATGAGGCCAGGCTGAGAGAGCTGGGGCTGTTCAGCCTGGAGAAGAGGAGGCTCCGGGGAGAGCTGAGAGTGGCTCCCAGTGCCCAAAGGGGGCTGCAGGAAAGGTGGGGAGAGACTCTTCAGCAGGGTCTGTTGTGACAGGACAAGAGGTAATGGTTTTAAAATAGAGGGAGGTAGATTTAGATGAGATATTAGGAAAAATTTTTTTACAATGAGAGTTGTAGAACACTGTCCCAGGTTGCCCAGAGAGGCGGTGGATGCCCCATCCCTGGAAACATTCCAGGCCAGGTTGGCCGGGGCTCTGAGCAACCTGATCTGGTTGGAGATGTCCCTGCTCCTGGCAGGGGGGTTGGACTAGATGACCTTTGAAGGTCCCTTCCAACTCTAACCATTCTGTGATTCTATGATTAGTTGGGCAGATTGTTTAGCCCAATTACATTAGGATGGTGTAAAGATTTATCCCACAAACTGCTCTTGGGAAGGTGCAGCCTGGCTTTGTGAGCAGGGGTGACCTGCTCCAGAAGGAAGAGTGCTGGTGGCTGTACCAGCTCCTTCACTAAACCAGGAAAGCAAAGGCACCAGCTTGTCCACAGCAGCGGTGTCATGCTGGCCGTGGTGCCAGGATGCTGCACTGCCGTTTGGCAATTCCTAGGAAAACCAATTCAGGCGGGGTTTGTGGTGTTTGCCAGAGCTCAAAGCTGGTTGTCACAAAAGCTTTTTCTGCCTGCCCTGGTGAGGCAGCACCACAGGTGATGAGAAGCTGGATTACTCCAACTCTTCCAGATACCACACGAAGCTCTGACCCGCTGTTTTGGGCTCTGCCCTGGCTGTTTCTGCTCAGGTGCCTCCTGCAGCGGGGCAGGCCGTGGTGCGCCGATGTAATACACCATGGGCAAGAAGCAGTGAATCTGAGTGGCTGGAGGACAATTATCTCTGCTCTACATGGGTGAATGAAATCTCTGGTGGTGGGGAAGGACCGTGCTGCGGGTCTGGGATCTTTGTCAGAGCAGCCTGAAAACCAGTGATGAAATGGTCTTCCCTTTCACACTGCCCTGGAAGGTTCCCAGGCGCTGGCTGAACGGCACGGGGCTGGTCTCCTTCCCTCCAAGCAGGGCAGCCAGCTCCTCCGGGCAGCACTTCTGAGCGGCTGACACAGCTTCTTCCTCCTGGACACCCTAGAGAAGAGCTGACCTCCTTCACAGTGGAAGTGCCTCGTCAAGCTAAACTCAGATTTTCTAAATATCCTGTCCTCACCCGGTGGCCCTAGAAGCACTTCCAAGGCCCAGCACTTGTGGTGACAGCCAACACGCTGTCCCACAGGGAAGGGAAGCCCCACATTCCCCCTCCCACCGCAGCACATCCCAGCCTGGCCTCCACACAGCCCCAGCTCTGCATCGCCTGCTCTGTGGCAAAGGATGCGCCAGAGCCTGCGAGTAAACTGGGCAAAGCAGCCCAGGTCAGCACCCACCCACGGGACAATCTTGTGCTTTGTGCTTGTGAAACAGGACACCAGCCTGCCTGCGTGGTGGGGAAGGACCAGGCGGCACCATTGCCTCCCCTCCACCTTACGGCACCCAGGAATTCAGCCCCAGGCGGATTCTCTCCCCTCTGGATAACTTACATCTTAGCTTCCCTGCTCCATATACTCAGCTGTTCCTCTGATACGGTGCCAGTCTCAACACATGGAAACCAGGCCTTCGAAATCTTCCATAAGCTCAAGCAACTTTACATTAGCACATTGTCTACAATCTCGAAGCCTACAGGCTGAGACCGGCAAGCCTTCCGTAAAATATCTACCAAGGTAATGGTAGCTTTGCGTGAGGCAGGGTGAAATGATGGAGTCGTCCATCATTCCAGCTACCACATTTTTTCTTGGCTGAATAAAAATTTTATTTAACGGTAGCATTAAATTCAGTGCCACCTGTTTTATTCACCAGAACCTGGAAGGAATGCTTTTCTCACAGCTTTTGATGCTATTTGCGAGGATACGGCTCCTAATTGCAGCTCTGCTATGCTAACATTTCCAGGAATTTCCATCAGACCATTCAACACGAACCCTTGATTTCTGGGAGTTTCCCTTCTCTTACAAAACTTTTGGTATTCTTCTCCTAGCACTAGTGAAAAATCAGAGGGAAGAGGGGACTTAACAACATTCAACGTCTTCATGAACCAATTTCTGCAACATTTTGGGACTGTTCACCCCCAATGACTAATTCCTGCTTTCTTCTCCTTAGGAAGCCACATTTGTTCTCATCAAGACCACTTTCCACCCCACCCCTAGCTCAAACTCCAGCCCCATAGTCCACATGCAAATCTGGAAAACCATTCCTGCACTTCCTTCAGGAAGCGCAATTGATGGAAGAGAGCTGGACAAAGTTCTGGCTCCCAGTCCGGTCTGGCAAGAGATGCCCAATCCCTCTCCCTCCCGTGGCTCCTGCTGAGCAGATGAGTGATGGAGGCTCTCAGCCTGCTCGCAGGTGATGTCCCAGCAAGGTGTCGAGGATGTCACTCAGCATCTTCCTGGGCAAGCCATTGCTCTGTACCCCTTGGACCCAGCCCTGACTGTTGCTGGTGGGCAAAACCCTTGGCCCAAAGCCCTGCAGGCAAGGCTGACTCTCTGGAGATACCTGTCAGCACAGCCCGCCCGGACTCACAGCCCTCCTGGGAGACCGGTTTCCTCAGGGGAGCAGGGGCAAAGGAGACACCAGTCCTCTCCTTCCTCCTGTCAGCAGCCCCTGCCCTTGTCCCTGAGTGGTGCCACATCTGCATCCCCCAAGCATCCCCTGCACCCTCCCCGGAGGCACGCACCGCACAACCACCACCAGCCCCCCCGAGGCCTCGCATCCCACCCGCGGGAGCACTGCGGAGGAGGTCACAGCGTTCTGATTGCTCTGCCTGGGGACAGCTTGCTTGTTCTTGTTACAAACTCCTTCCCTGCAAGCTGCCGGTCTGGCTGGGAGCCCTAACCCCATCCCTTCACACCACGCGGGGGCGAGGGCAGGGGTACCTCAGCGGGAAGCCCCATCCCTCCCGGGACTGCAGAGCAGCGGGGTCTGAGGGCACGTAACAGGAGCTCAGATTTCGGTTACTCTGCCCTTGGGAAGCCCATGGGAGAGGACCGAGGAGCTCTTTGGACTCTTCTGCCTCTCCCGGCCTCTGCAGGAGGATGTGGGCGAGATTCTCCTCGCCGGCAGAGCCCGTGTCTTGTCCTTTTTGGCTGTTTATGCCTTGGACCAGATCAGGTTTCTAAGCTCTTCCCAAGCTGGTAACTTTGGTTTTTTTAAAAAAAAAAAAGAGCACCGATTTTTTCCTCTTCCCTCACCCTCCCATTCTCCACCCTGCGATGTGTGACCTGGCCTGAAGATGGTGAACGAGCAGCGGTGCTCCTGAGCACAGCCGGGGCTCAGCTGCCTCTCTGTCCACCCAGGTCCCCCCTGAAACAAACACCCATGGGCCCGGGCATGCGGTGAGGGGGTGCTCAGCATCACCCTGCATTATCCTCCTGCACCCGGTCAAGCGACGCCCCCGCATCATCCTGCCGCATTCTGCCAAGCAACGTCCCCAGGGTCTCCTGCATTGTGTACCGTGGCCTCCCAGGGGGACTCGACCAGGGCGGGAGCGATGACGGGGCCCCTTCAGCCCCCAGGACGTTTTCTGCTCCCCGCTGAGCTGCGGGCTTGCAGCATGAGCCACCACGTGCCTCCGTCTCCTGCTGCAAAAAAGGGCTGGGAGCCCTTTCCCAGCGTGCTGTGGGGATGTGTAGAGCAGATAGTGTGAGGTTCCCAGAGCAGGTAACGTCCCCCTAATTAAGATAAATACTAATTAAGTCTGGGATTTTCAAAGAAGCCCTGGGAGCAGACTCCAACTCCTGTTGAATTTCAATGGGAACGAGACACCTGACTCCAGAAAAACCCGGCCTCTGATATTAAGCTGAAATGGGCCCTTCCCTAACGTTGATATATTGCTGCTCTGCAACTCACGAGTGCCTTCCCGTACATCCGAGCACAACATCAATGTCCTGGAAATGCTAATCAGGAGCTTCGGGAGGGCAGCAGCGAACAGGCTCCGAGTCAGACGCCCGTGATCATCCTGTGCCATTAAACATTATGGACTCGCTTCGAGAGCGCTCGCTCCTATTGCGCGCCAGCCTTTGGCTGAGCCCCGCGTGCTTTGTGCATCCCCGCTACCCGCCGAGCTGCCTCCTCCTCCTCCTCTTCCTCCTGCTCCCCGGCTGTGCACAGCTTGTGCTTTGCCCATCCTGCGCTGGTCCTGTGCTGTCTGGGGATCTTGGCTGGGCTGAGCAAGGCGAAGGGGCGGCGTGCACTCGCTAGGTGGTTCACGCAGAGTTGTGCGTGCCCGGAGCAGCTCCCAAAGACCACCGCAGGACGGCAGGGGGAAGCAAGCCCTTCCCCTGGTACCCAGACCCCCACGGATGAGGGGCTGTGGTCCCCCGTTTGCACGCCCATCCTGTGCTCACGCACCCTTCACCCACGCTCCCTTCTCCGGCAGAAGGCTGGGGCCGTGCCATGAGGGCTGCGCTGTGCGGTCCCGGCAGCAGGAGCCGTTTGGGGAAGCGAGGGGACATGGCACCGGTGGAGCGACGGGAAGCGTTTGGGATTTTCAGCGATGGCGATGCGGGAGCGTGGACCGACAGCACCGAGCTGGGGCCGCAGAGCCGTTTGGGAACGCCAGACCGTGAGACCCCTCCGCAAGCCACCACGTGTCCAGCTGGCTCAGACCCAGCATTGTGACGGGCTGGACTTGGCAGGCCCGCTGCCAGCCCAGGGGTCTGAAAAACACAACCTCTCTGTCCTCCCGTCCCGCTCGCCAAGCGCCTGTTTCGAATTAGCATTTCCCCTGCCCCCACCTCCAGCCATTTGGGCAAATCCCCTCAGCTGTCTGCCAGCAGTGCCAGAGCCAGAGGAGACCGGCCCGGGAGCCCAGGTCGGTTTCCAAGGACTTTCCCTAGGCCCCGTACACTTTAGCAATTAGAGGGTTAAGTTTCCTCCCGGCCTCGCTGCATTAACTGGAAAGGAATGAAGTGTCAGGCATGTTCTCACCACAGCAGGCTGTTGGAAAGCAACTCCCTTCTCCACGCACACACACCTCCCACTGCTGCGACCAAATTATTTTCTATCCTCCAGAGACCCAGTATGCCAGACAAAATCTGCAGCATGACTCTGATTCATTGCAAAAGGATGCAGATGTAATATTCCCTTTTTTGCCGGGGCTTCTCGCACGCTAATTCACACGGCATCTCGGCATTTGGAGTTTTCCAGCTCTCCTGCTCCCTTTATTATTTTTTTTTCGGAGGGCTCTGACGCCCCTCGCTGACCCTTGGCCCCACGTCCTTTCTCCCAGCACCACCAAAATAAAGACGCTAAGCCTCCCATCTCCAGCGCGCAAATAGGCAGCTCTCCCCAATGTGCTAATTAGCCGAGTGTTTGGAAGTAAATAGGTATGATTGGTGGTAATTTCCTGGCTGAAGGGGTAATTATTTGTTTCAAACAGGCTGCAAAATAACCCCTGTAAGGTGAGATAGGAAACTAAATTCAAAAGAGGTTTCCTATTCCCACTAAGCAGGATTGAAAACTGGTTTGAAATTCCTTTTTTTATTTATAGTACATGGTATCCATGGAAACCTACAGAGGAGGTCATGGTAGCTAGGCCTCCGTTTCACCCTGCTCAGGGGATTACCGTTGCACAGTGGTACGCAGCCGTGTAAGAAAGTAGATTCACAATTCCCCGCAAACAGCCCCCCCGCCAGCCCCCAGCCCCAGCCTTCCTGGAGGGCTGCGGGAGAGCTTTCGGGAGGCTCGTAAATCTGTTCCGAGATGGGAAAGTGATGGGAACTCTGTCTCCCGCGTCCCCCCGAAAGCAGGAGGCTGCCGAGAGCGCGCAGGCTCCCCGCGGTACCCAGCCGTCGATGCGCCGCGGGACGGAGCTGCTCGCGGCGCGACAGCGGGATGCTTTTCCCCTTGTCCAGGCTCACTTCCCCGGCCCCCAAACCCCACACGAAAGGGAGGAGGAGCACCCTGGGCAACTTTTCGCTCGGCTCATCCAATTGAGGAAAGCCCAAGCGCGGTCCAGATCCCAAATTCCCATTTGCAAGCAGTGATGTGCAGGCAGGGCGTCTCCTGCGTTCACCTTTCCCTGTTGTTCTCAGGAAAGCCATTGCTTTAAAGGAAGAGGGGAGAGTGTGGGGAAAGGGATGCCGCAGAAATGACTGTGGTTTTTGGCCGGATCCTGGGGGGTGTGGTGCTGGGCGCTGCTCCCCTCAGTGATTTCAGTAGAGGAAAAGGGGATTTTCTCACCTTCGGGATCTATTCAGGCTCTCCCAGGCACAAATGTTTGGCTGCTGCGGACAGAAGCGACTCCATGTTACGACTTGACTGCGCGTGATTTAGCGGGAGAGGGTGATCATTACTTTTTATGCTGTATGTAAAAACCCAGTTACAGTCCGTATAGCGGCTGATGCTCTATAAACAGTCAGCGGCAGCAGCGAGCGAGCGGCGCAGGAGTAGGTGCGCGCTGCCAGCTCACTCCCCGGTGCTGGCAGGGCCACAGCGGCTGGATGTTCCCCGGGAAGGCAGAGGTGGAGCACGGAGCTGCTCCACCACCGTTTTCCACCCGATACGAGCCTGCTGCCCGTACCCCGACGCCATCCCCTTTAGCTCGCCACGCTCTGCCCCAGCAGCGCGCAAAGCGACATTATGCCTGTGACCTTCACTAATTCACTTTCCCTCTCCACGCCGCCTTTCCTCCACTTGCAGAAAGACACGCTTTTTCACACAGCATAAAAATAGCCTGCGTAAGGCGTTGCCAGAGGAAGCTGCAGGGCCAGCAATGTGCAGGCTGGCGGAGGGACCGGCTGCTCCATGCGGGTCCCTGGCTTTTGCTCACACCACCCCTTGTCCCAGCAGGAAGCTCCCAGACTGGCCTCCGACCACCCAGATGCCCTTGGCCTCCTTAACATCTCAGCCTCTTCCTCTGGCACTGCCTTCCCGGGGACTCAGTCTCAGCGTGGAGGTCGGCAGCAGGGAAACGCTGCTTTAGCAAAGTTCTCCCCAAAACGGAATTGGTTTTTCCCCTTGGTTTTGTGCAACTGAATGCTGAGAGCATCAAAATTCGGTGACTTGCAAGGCAGAATTTTGAGGCTTTCTAAACCAAAAATTACCAAAAAAATCATTTCCATGTCCTTTATGGAAATTGTTCCGGTTTGAGTGTCTGTCACAATGGGAAGTGGTACCGGAGCCATTGCCATCATACAAAACTGAACTGTTTGTATCAAACTGACTTTATGTCACCAAAAGCCCTGTTCTGATAAAACACTTCCACCTGCTCTTCTCTTCACAAGCCCTTGCCTTGATTCCTCCTCTGCCATCCCTCCAGCTGGCTTGTGCACGGCACCGTACCATGAAGGCCACCCCCAGCCAGTTCCTTAGGCTCCCAGCCAGTACCGCCGTGTTTTCTCATTTCCCCCAGCCACCCCTCTGTTCTTCAAGCCCTTTCTCAAGCCTTGCCCTCTGCCAGAAGGAGAGCACCCCAGGACCATCTCATCTGCTGGGCAGGATTTCAACTGGCAAGCAGGAAAGCCACTGCCTGCGAAGTAAACCTCTGGGCATCCCTCGTGGCTCCTCTGAGCAGGAGAATTACATCTTAGAAGTGTCCATTTCTCTCTAGCAGTGGCTATAAACACTGGAGACACCAGAAGGTAGACAGGACGAGTGCAGCCCTGCTCTATCAAGTGACCAGCCAGTGCCATCACATGTCTCTGTGCTCCTCATCAGACTGACCTCCACTGCCCTCCCTACCCCAAGGAGCCGCGCCGCTCCCCAACTCAATGCAAAATCTGCGTCTACCCCATACGTCTTTTCTCACATTAGGTTCATCCACATGGCCAGTGGTTTTCTAGCGCTAACCACAATTTTGTGCCTACCTTGACGCATGCTATGCTATTGCCAGTACAGTCAATCAATCTTGGCTCAGCCAATAAGCAGGAGAGAAGTAATGTTTTTCCTACTCCCCCAGCTCTCTTCTCCTCCCGTTCGCCATCAGACACTCAGCAAGTTCACAAGGGCAGCCAGCTCTCGGTTTCCTTGGTCACGCACAGCAGCTTGCCCTCCTAGAGTAATAAAAACAAATGGCACGTTGCTGTTTGTTGTCAGAGGCGTTACTGGGCCCCTCCGTGAAGAGAAGGTTTTGGGGGAAGGAAGCATCCGCGTTTTTAGGTTCCTTGTTGAGCAGGTGAAGGAAAAGTTGTCAATAGATGTTGATCGTCAGTAGATGCCAGAGTCAACTGAAAAGGATGAGCAAAGAAAAAGGATGAGCAAAGATTTAGATGTACTGAGGGGTGCAAAGCTGAGGGATAGGGGTGCGCTTGCTTGCAGATGCCGGAGTCGGCAAAATAACCCTGGGACTGATCATCTGGGAGCAAGCGAGACCCGAGAGGTCTCCGTGCCAAGGCCCCGATGCCTGCCAGAGCAGGACAAGTCCCCAGCCTGCAAAGCTGCCCTGCATCCCCAGCTCCTGGCACTCCGTGTAGTGACCTTAATGTGTGGACAGTGGGTGTAGTAAGGCACTTCCTACGGTATGAGAACAGATTAATCCTCCCTTGTGACCGTAGCCAAGAGCTGCCCTACTTCCATTTGCGGTGTATCTGCATTTTCTCCTCACTCAGCGTCCTCTCCACACAGGCACATGGATAGGCACTCGCCCACGCCCACACGCGCTTGACTGCATGGGAGAGAGCCCCAGGAAGCCCAGCAGAGCTGGGGAGCTGCTCGTGCCAGGAGCCAAGCCCACACACATCTCTGGGTGATCAAGACCCTGCCAAGCTGCCCCCTGAACCACCCGTTCTGCATCCCATCCTACGTTGAAGGGGCCAGGCGGGCTGTCCGGAGGCCAGTGGCCCCGGACCTCAGCGAGCAGCCCGCTCCAGGCTCCGGCCGCCCTCCCGGGCACGGCAGGCAGCCAGCAGCGAGCAGCGCCGAGCCTGAAGGACTTCACCATCTGGTTACTGATTCAGACGCCAGCCCCCACTCCGTGACGTTCCAACGGCTGCGGGAAGGGAGGACTCGCGACACCTTTATCTTTAGCTTTGCTTCTCCCTTTTTTCCTATTTTTATTAGCTGGGAGACATCCCATCCTTTTTATAGCTCTGAATTCAAGGGTGATCAGATGAAAGTGTAGTGGGGCTCCTGCGTGGGTAGATGAGCAGCCGTAAGGTCAAGGTACCTGAAGGAAAAATTTCCAGCTTTCACAGCCCTAAAGATTGTCCCATAAAATTACTCATAAAATTAAAGAGGGTTTTGGGTTTCAAAGTCTTGAGAAACTTGAAATAGTCATCAGTCAGTTCTGGTATATGGGGAGCCTCAAACCTCTGCTCGTTGAAGCAGAGGTTAACGCTGCGCTGTAACATCTGCTGGGGACAGGGGAACACGTCGGAGAGGGCAGCGTGCAGACCAGCTTGGAGGTTATGGCTTGGGCAGGGGGTGATAAGTGGTTTTCACTATTAAAACATCCAGCTGGCTCCACACTACGGAACTGAATCGCTTTGGTCAAATTCTTCCCAATAAAATGCAGAGCCACCTTCTCAGACCCTTCTGCAGGATTTATGAGGACTGGGTCCGCTCCAGTTTTCTCTCTGTATCGAGGTGATGATTTAACTAATTGATGATCTAATTTCAGGCTGGAACTGAGACTAACCTGGCGATTAGTGAATTTGACCTTGGTGCAGATTAACAGCAGCGGCAGTTAGTGTGAGTTTCACAGCACTCATAACGGCTTTTGCTTTGGTGATACCTTCTCCGGACTTCGCTTTTGCTTTTAAAAAAAACATCATCAGCATGGTAAACAGCGAGCGTGAGGGACAATGATTCCGGCGGCTCCAAGCATCTCTAGGGGGGTGCCCCCGGCTGCGGATGTCACTGTCGTACCTTTGGCAGCAGATGCCAGCTTTGAAGCAGGCAGGGGAGCTGATCTCGCTGAAAAATACCCCAGGCAAAACAAGGGAAGGTTCCGCTCCGCAGCAGCGACAAGGTCACGCAAACGCGCGGGTCAGCACAAGATGGAGGGAGACGCTGCGCGGGGAAGCCGCTCGCCTGCCTGTACCTGTGCCTGTTCCGGCGCAGCCGGCGCCGTCCTGTGCTTTCCGTGCCGGGCAGGAGGCAGCGGCTCCAGGACCGGGATCTCCCAGCACCCGTGCCATGCCTCGCTCACGTCCCTTGAAACACCATGTCAGCAAGTCCGTGGAGCAGGGGTCAAACAGCTGCCGAGGCGTCTGTGTGCGTGTGCGAAGGCAGCCTCGGCGCTCACCTTGCACCCCGCGCACACGCACTCCCTGTGTGTGGTACGTGCCTGTAACCTGCACAGATACACACACAGACTGTGCACACCCTCGCACGCACTGTGTGTATCCCCGGGCATGTGCGTCCCTTACGCAGGGGAACACGCACCCGCTTTGTCCCTCACCCTTACACACAGGTGCATATATTCACACACATGCATGCACATCCAAATGCAAATTTACACCTCTGAACACACATGTGCTTGCACACACCAACACACACATGCGCGTGGGCTGCCCACCCGGTGCTCCCCACGCACCCCCCATGGCCATGGCCGCACATTCCTCACCCAGGGACAGGGCTGGTGGTGTCCCAAGACCCCGGGCCCTGGGCTGCTTGGCACTCAGATTTCATCCAGCCCCAGATTTCATCCAGCACAGGATCCCACCAGCCAGGATTTGCCCCTCCTTGTGCCAGCTTCCTCTGCACCTCCTGCCATGACGCAGGGAGGCGAGCTGCGGGCGGTACGGCTTTGGGATGGGAAACTGGAAGTTATTCTCTGCGAGCAGTCCCCACGGCTGCTGGGGCGGCCAGGCTGTGGCTCGGGGCGCTGCAGGAAAGGCCAACGGGGTAGGGGCTGGTGCGCACAGCAGCGGGTAGGACTATGAAACCTTATTTCTCATAAGCCGGAGAGCGAAGCCGCCCTGCCCACCGTGGGAGCTGGTCCTGCGTGGCCGCAGAGCTGCCTGCAGGCTCCCTGCCCTGCTCGCGGGGCCAGCATCTCTCACCGGGCCCTTGCAGCGCGGCGCTGAGAAGGTGAAACCAGCTCAAGCTGCAGCGATCGCCGCTGGGGCGGGGGGATGGCTGCAGGCTAATAATATTCCGTGTCTCATTATGCCGCGTATTAAGCTGAAATTTGCAGATGCTCTAATCACCGCGAGGCATTCTGCACACACAGCCTCCCTCCAGCCCGGCAGCTCTGTGCAAACACCGAAGGAGAAGCCCTGCTAGCCGTCCTGCCACATGGTGTCCTGGAATCTTTACAGACCATTTCACCTTCACAAATAGCCTTGGAAATGTCTGCGCATCGACAGCCCCTGCGGTAGCCAGATAGCGCAGCCGCCTCGTCTGCGGCTCCCCGGGCCCCTCTTAAGCTGTTTCCCATCACGCCATGCAAATGCAGGGCTCCGGAATTTACGCCAGGGCTGAGTAAAGCACCTCACGTCGAACGTGATCTGCGCCCTAGGCTCGCAGCAAACGTGAACTGTATTTTAGCGAGGCTGAGGGAAGCTCCTGCCTGAATTGCTTTATTTTTTTTTCCCTCTGTGTCTCTTCTCTTTTTTTTTTTTTTTTAATTATTTTCTTTTCTTTTCCCAGATCTGTGCCCTTTGCCCTCCTGCGATCAAAGAGGGCATGTATTCAAGTGCCGTGGGAATACTCGATCCTTGGGTATTCTGGGCAATCTCACGAGAAAAGCTGCTTTTTCCCCAGAGGTAGCGAAACATGCATGAACCGGGGTGTGGGAAGCAGGGGTGTGAAGCCTGCTGCTTCCCGGTGCATGGGAAGGCAGAGAGAGGGGAGCAGCATGGGCAGGCGAGGGAAGGGTTAATCAGAGACTGTCCTTGCTGTTTTTTCCAGGCCTGGCTGCACCACATTCTTCCATTTCTCTTGGCAGGGATTGAGACCGTGGGGCTGAGCTAAGCGCCTGAGCCTGGAGAGTCCTTGCACTTCGACGGCGCGCAGGACCCCAAGCGAGACGCTGCAGCTCATTAGCAAAGCAGCGGGCTCGTCCACGGCGAGCAGGTGCCGAGCAGGCAGCAAGCACAGCAAAACAGAGGCATTTCACCTAGGAGAGGCAGGAACGCAGCTCGATGGGGAGCCCCTTCCCTCAGCAGCGGCGTTAGCCGCTCCGGCCGTGCACACACACCCACACGCTCACCACAAGCCACGACGCGGAGGGAACCTCTCCCTCTCTCTGCGTAGGGTGAAATGTAAGGGTTTTGGAATCGGGCTCATCCCTGTGCTGGTTTGGGCCACCCCCTTCCCTCTCAATTCGTATGCATTTGGCAGCTTTTCCTTGCTGGGGTTGAGGGGGCTTGCAGTCTCCCTCCCCCATCCTCCCATCCCGCCATGGGGGAATCAGGGATTTGAGATAACCCACCCTCCGCCTGCCTGACACTTGCTGCCTATCTCTGGGCTGGCAAAATGGGGTGACTTACGGAGCGCCCTGAGCAGGCGAAAGGGCTGGGAATCATTCCCTGAGTGAGCACAATGGCTCCTCATCCCGATGGCTTGTCTGGCTCCGTGCTCACAGTTGCCCAGGCGACTGCTTATGGAAAAGCGCGCATGGCCGGAGAGGCTCTGGCTGCTTGTCCCAGCAGGTCCTCACCCCCTGCTCGCTCCTGGAGGGGATGGCACTGCCCTGCAGCAAACCCACTGCACGCACGCTGCTGCATGCCACCACTTGCACCGACCGAGGTCCTGTCCTTTGCAGGTGCCCAGAATCCAGATCCAGATCCCTGAGAGGGAAAATCGGGTTCAGTCATGAACCCCCCCTCCATGGTTTGATCAGCGTTATTGTGTGCTGCTGTCTCCATTGCTGCTGTGCCTGGGTGCTGTGCCCGGGTGCTGTGCCCGGCGCTGTATAAACGCTGCCCACGTCAGCGCACTGCAGTCAGCGCCTCAGCAATGACAGCAGTGACTCTTCACTTTGGTGGTTTTGGTCTTTCCTTCACCCAGGACATGCTTTTCCAGGTGGACTCAGAGCTGGACAGTCCACCGTTCTCAGCTGGTTGTGCCATGGGCCGCTGCAGCGATGCCAGGGGAGCAGGAAAAGTCACGGGCAGAGAGCCCAGGTGAGCAGCAGAAGTGGAAGGATTCAGGATCTCCCTGAACATCCAAGCGGGCATCCTCCAAAGAGGTGTTCAGCTCTGTCCCAGCCCCTGTCTGCCACAGACTGTGCCCAGACACAGTGCAGTACCAGGCAGCTGAATGGCCCCGAAGAGCAGCAGGCTCGTGTCTCCCCAAAGAGACAACCTTGTCATGTCTGGTCCGCTGCTTGCTCAGGAGAACCTGAGAACCTCTGGGGTGAGGGACTCCAGCACCTTCGAAACAGACCGCGTCCCATGGGAGCCAGTTGGGGAAGCTCTCCCCCGTACAACCTGCTCTTGCTAAGGCTGGCAGGGCAGGAGGCTCTGTGCTGCGTTGTCCCATGGCCACGTGAAAAAGGCCAAGAGCCCCTGAGTTCTTGGTCTGGGTCCCAGCTGGTGCCTCTGTGACCATAAAAACGAAATAACAGTGAGCTCGCTGTCCTTCAGTTCAGTTTCAGGAGTGCCCTTGCAGATGGGCTGCAGCCACCAGCATGGACCTGGTGCAGAGCCGTGGATGGCAGCTTCACCCGCCCCGTCTCTGCTGGCCACCCTAGCCCTGACATGGCACCTCTCTGGGCATATCCCCGCTTCCCAGCCATGCCACCTCCAGCCAACACCACCCCAGATTTCTCCACCGCAGGGTGTGCTCAGGTCACAGCCACAGAAACAGCCCCAGCATCCATCCGCACAGCGATCTGGGAGCAGATCCAAAGACCACTGTGTTCCAGCTTGGACACCCCTGATCCAACATCCGCTCTGCACAAATGTAGCCCTCAGGAGAAGGAAAACAAAAGGGGGGATGATTTAAAAGGAGAATAAACCCCCTCCATCTATGGGGCTTTGTCCTTGCCCAGAGGAGGACTCACCTACTGCAGGAGTCTGATTGGGGTAAGTAATAGACCACCTCAAGCTGAGATGACATCTCCTATGAATGCCGCATTCAGCGGTGGACAGGCCGTATGCAGAAATAAACAGGGACCCAGGACAGACTGGCAGCTCTTTAAAAGATTGTTAATAATGTGCTGTTCACGTTTCTCGGAGACTGCTGCCACGGTCTGCCAGTAACAGATGCTGGCAGTCCTGATGGGGAGCGACTCCTGCCATGACAGAGCCTTTGCCTGGCAAGCCCAAGGCCTGGCCTTGTCCCATCATGACCATCAGCGCTAGGGAGGGTGACACAGTCCTGCGGCAGGGACCCCGGTGGTCCAGGCGGCACCGAGGAAACACAGATGTGCACCAGGGCACGGGACGAGGAGAAGTTTTGCACACAAGCCCCCGTGGGCTGAAGGAGCCTTGTGTGTAGGGCTGGTGGTTCCCAGCATGGACGCAGACCTTTAAAGGAGCGGACAGGACTGGGCCTGCAGCTAACGGGGCCGAGAGGGCAGCACCCGGAGAGCAGGACAGCCGCAGGACAGCCTGGGTGGACACGCGTCCTCCGCCACTAGCCGTTTCTTGCCCTGCGGCTGGGAGCCGGCGTCACAGCAGTTGTCCTAGAGCCTGAGAAAATCAGGTCCAGGTCAGAGTGGTACAAGGGAGAGTGAAATGGAAAATCATTCAGAGTGCCACGTTTCCGCGCAATCCACCTCGCCAGGCCCAGGTCGGTCTGAATCTGGCCCACTGGCTCCCAGCACGGGGCACAGGGACGAGGGAAAGAGCACGGATTGCTCCCCCTTTCCCATAGGCAGAGATCGAAATGTGTCAGGCTGGAAATCTCCCAAAAGCAGCTCCCTCCTGGGCTTCTCTGCTGCTTCCTGTTCTCGGGGGCAGGAAATACCAAGCAAACAGCTCTGTGCATGACTTCAAAACTTCCACTTCCAGCGCCGGCTGCAAGATGAGGATGGAGGAGTCTGCACGTCAGAGTGGGCTGCCCAGAGACTTTGCTCCCGTGGACCAGACCCCCTCCATCTCTCCTCTGCTCCTGGGGAAGCCAGGTCCCCAGGAACAGCATCTCCTTCTCCTAGCCCATAATGACACACTCAGGAGGTGGCTGCACCAAGCTCCTAGGCTGTCAGTCCTGGTGCTGATCATTTCCTTTTGCTCTCTGCCTCCGCTCAGAGCCAGGCAAATAGATGTATTAATAACCACGCAGAAAACGAGACAAGCACGGTGCGGCGCGAGGCTGCTCCGCTTACCCCTTGTGATCATGGCTGGCCATCACAGCACAGGAGCTTCTGCGTTCATCGTGGACTGCACACTACAGGCTTTGCATGGGAAAAAAAAAAAAAAAAAAACAACCCATCTGCTGCTCCCCTTCCCCATTGGAGTGACATCCTGCCCTCCCCATAGCCTGGGGTGGTGTGCCCCATCTTCTTGTCTCGCTTCCAATTTTTGAGGGTGGGTTCAACCCTGCCCTGCTCTGCTAGGAGCTGCACAACTGCACAGAGTGGCTGCCAGAGGATGGGATGAAAAAGGTCTGTTTCCCCTACTTTGCTGGTCTGAAAAACCAAGGTAGTGCCTGGCCTGGCTCTGACAGAGCTTCCAGTCGGTCTGTTGATTGCCCAGCAGTTCCTCAGGCCAGGCAGCAAGAAGCAAACCTGGGATGGGAGCAGATGGCTCAGAGCAAGGTCCACCCCGCGGTTCTTCATCTCTGTGCCCCAGCTGCTCCAGGGTGCAGAGAGAGGCCCCTCTGCATGACTGGCATCCAGGTCTCGCTGGAGCAAATGTGCCCTGGAGGTTCCTGCATCAGAGCTGGGCTTTGGGGCTGTGCCTGAGAAACGCCTGTCTCCTCTGGGACACCGCTGGTCCCTGCCACCCCCCTCCGGCAGGCCCCGCTGTGGGGTCCCCACAGGCAGAGGCAGGCGCTGGCAGCACACCCCACGCACCCCACTCAGAGGTGCCCAGCACAACCCGAGCCTGGGAGGGGAGGTCACCGCCTCATTCGCCTGCCGTCAGCTCCCCGCGCTGCTCAGCATCTCTGCTTTTGGCCCGGGTATGGATGGAGCCAGCTGCTCCTGGCACCGGCGCTCGTCTCTGCCAGGCGCTGAGCCATCTGCCTGGCAGGGCCAGCCACACCTGCTGGGAAGGAGACAGAAGCTGGGCAACCTCCCCGCCTTTGCGGCTTTCCGGCTGGCGGCATCATACGGCGGCTCCAAGAGGGCTCGTGTGTTTGCACAAAGAGAAAGGAGATAAGGGGATGCTTCTCCCCCACCACCCCCAAAGCCTGGCTGTGGCTGGGCACCTCATGAGAAGGACGGGTACCAGTGTGAATCTCGGGGCACACGGAGCCATCCAACCTCTCCCTGGACCACCTGGGGGATGAGATGTGTGCCCCCAGCCCCTCTGCCAGGGCAGGTCCATGGCGCTGCACATCGCAGGCAGCCCCATCCCCAGCACTGAGCAGCATCTGCTGCCGATGCCCAGCCCAGCAACCAGTGAGGACCCAGAGACAGGGTCTCTACTGAGCGGGCAAGGGGCTCTTTGCTCCCAGGAGGGCAGGGGTTTCAGAGGAGACATGCTCAATCCGACAGCTGGTGTGGGACAGTAGTGATGCACCCCCCTCTCCAGTGTGAGGGCTGGCGACTGCTCTGGGTGCTGTTCAGAGCCCACGTGCACCTGCCAGCATGGTCCACCTGCGATGGAGGGGAGCAGAGGGGGTCCGGTGGCTCTGCCCTCTCCTGCTCGGTTCACCCCACCCTCTGCACCAGGAGCTGGGGAGCTGGAGATGTGCCACGGTGCTGGGATGCAGGCTGCTTCTCCAGCTCCTGGTGTGCTGGAGCCATGCGGCACCACAGCACCCAGCGTGCAGGATGCTGCCACCAACCCTCGCATCCCAGTCCCGCTGCCAGGAACAGCACCAGTGAGGTGCTGGGATGGTAAGTCCCTCCCAGCCCCGGCTGGACAGAGGAGTTGGGGTCTCCTGGCTCTGGGATGGCAGGGCTGGGCAGCAGGACAGGCAGGAACAACAGAGAGCATCTCCAGACATGCCATTGCTAAACATCCCACATGTGGCCCCTCTGCCCTCTCCTGCTTCTCCTCGGTGGGACGAGGTGGCTGATGGGCATCGCAAAGCGGTGCTTCCCCTGGCCTGGCTGGCTTCTCCCACCCCAGCGGAGCCAGGGCTGCTCTGCCGCTCCGGCACCTGAGCTGGCAGCCCCTACTGCTGCTGCTGAGCCCAAAACCAGCCCGGAGATCTTTCTCAGCCCCTCACAGGACCAGGTCACACTGGACCTTTGTCCACAGTCCAACTGAGGCAGGGAAGCAAGCTCCCATTTGAGGGGCTGGGAATACAGAAAAATTATTCCAAGGGCCTGAGAAGGCCTCCTTACCCAAACCTCCAGCCCCAGCAGGTCTCCTTCTCCTTGGCTCTGGTGGGAAGGCAGAGGCGCTCTCAGGACAGGGTGCATTGAGCCCGTTTCTTCTGGTGACCTCGGGGAAGGTGAATTGCCTCCTGGCATCCACTGACGATGTCTCAGCCAGGCAGCGCAGGAGTCGAGGGTGACGGCAGACACGGCTCCCACGCTGCAGACACCACAAGTATGCTGGGGCCGGGCGGGCAGGTCCCATGACGCCCCATGTGCCCAAGGTCCCCCGGCCACGGTCCTGCCCAGCTGATGCCCCAGTACTCTCCTCAAAACTCAGTCCTGGTCATGAGTCTGCTCAAGCACGCAATGCTCCTGACTGCAACAGAGAACCCGGAGGTCAAATCGAGAATCCAGCTGCCCTGGGGAACACCCGTGACACCCATCTGGCCTTAACGTGGCAGAGAAAGAGGGTAGGCAGCAGCACTGAGGAGCTTAGCAGCAGCTCCTAAATTTTGTGTGAGCCCTCCTGGGAATGCCGAGGGTCCTGCTGAGACCCAAGGCTCTTACTCCACCTGA
This sequence comes from Tetrax tetrax, assembly GCA_009806455.1. Lineage (NCBI taxonomy): Eukaryota > Metazoa > Chordata > Aves > Otidiformes > Otididae > Tetrax > Tetrax tetrax. The sequence goes on from WHYT01016154.1 coordinate 456,928, forward strand.
CCCAGGACCCTGCTCCCCACCGTCCCACCCACTCCAGTGCAAGCCTGCCAGCCTGCTCGGGCTGGTTCATCCCCATTCCCAGTGCTTCCTCACCCCATGGGGCTGTCCTGCCCCATATGATGAACCTACCAGCTGGTGCCACCCCCACGTCCCGTTGAGCCCCTCCAGCCCACCCCAGTGGGCACCTAATGGCCCCTGCAGCACTTTGCAAACCTCTTCCTGGGGCAGCTCAGGAAAACTTTGCTCCACGAGGGCCGCTTCGACCTTGACCTGGAGTAACTCTGTGGTGGTGGCTGCAGGAGGGGACATGAGCTCAGCAGCCTGCCTGATGAGAAAAAAAACACACGCAGCAACCTCTCTCCTTCCTTTCTTTTCTCTCTGCCATCCATTTGGTGGGCAATGCGGCCTCGCTGCAGCTTTATCTTGGTTCTTTAAAAGGCTCCCTGGCTGACACGCACACCGTATGGGAGCAGTCAGCCGAGGAGAGCTGTAAATCTCTGCAGGCCTCATCTTGCAGGGCACATTAGCTGTTTTAAACTTGTCAGCTTTCAGCGATGGAAATTGACTGTTCAAAGCCATTCTTCCCTCCACATCCTGCTCCATTTTACGCAGCGGAGAACGCACTGCGTCCCCGTTGTGTTGGAGCAGGGGGCTGCGCATCCCCCACATGCGTCCCCAGGGACTGTGTGCGCCTTAGGGATGCTTCTCGAGGTCCCACCGGGGCTATGAATGTCTCCGAGCCATCTCCTCCCCTTCCCTCCCTTGTGATCTTGCCCTCACCTGGAGGTGAGGATGGGGATACGTAGCCCTACAAAGCACCCCCGTCCACGCGAGCTGGCTTTCCCGTGTCCGTCCATGCATGACGACACCAGATCCCGCTGAGTCTGGGAAGGTTTACGAAAATCAGCCTCAGCTTCAAGGCGACCTGGTGGGATTCAGATGCAGCGCTGCGTGTGTGTGTGCGCATGAGCTCCAGCACCTGGCACAGCCTTGCACGCAAAGCCCAGGGACACACAGCATGGCTGCTGGCCGGCTGCACCCATGGGCACCTGGGGAGGATGCTCCCGCCGCCGCTGCCCCTGCGACGGCTCTGCCGGCACCGACAGCTTGCGAGCTGTGTCAGGAACGCAGAGCGTGGGGGCTGCGAGGAGGAAAAGCTCTGCTGGAACAGCTCTCCCCGAGGCAAACTCCCACACAGGCATCTTCTCGAAAGGGCGCGTGACCCCATCCCGGGCATCCCACAGATCCGCCGCAGAGCCAGCGCGTGGTGGGCGCCCACCTCGCCCCCCCGCGCACACAGCTCAGCTGAGCGGGGCAATACGGCTCCATCTCTGCAGATGCTCCCCAGCCCCTGCGCAGCACCCGGAGAGGAGACCCTGCAGCAGGCTCCGCAGCCGTCCCCCCGAGGAGCCCACCTGCCTGGGGGTGACTGGGGAGCAGCTTCACCCCTGGGTGACCATGGCCACCCCGCAGCAACCCCCCACGGCGCCAGGCCAGCGGCAGCTGCACCGCATCCGCAGCGGGACCGTGACTGCCGCGCTCAGACCCCAGTCAGCCCCCGGGTCCCCGACTCTCCCCGTGCACGGGATCAGGGCGGCCATGATGGCGGCAACGAGGGGGCCTGGAGCAGCTCCTGGCACGGGGAATCAGCGCTGCTGATTTGTCTCCGTCCGGGAGGCAGGGGGAAGGGGTGCAGGGGGGGAGCTGGGCCAGGGAGCACGGGGGCCCAGCCGCCTGCCCCCGCACCCTCAGCATGGCTGCCAGCAGGCCCCGGCTCCGCCGCCTGCGCGCTGCCTCCGTGCCGGTGCCCAGAAATCATCTGGCGCAGAGCCGGAGCCAGTGCCGTGTCCACCCACGGCTCTGCGTGAGCAATGGGGAGCGGAGAGGGCGAGAGGCTCCTCGGAGGCTGCGGCCCGCTGATAACGCCGGATTTGGGGCCTGGGCGCTGCGACAAGCGGGGAGCAGCTGAGCTTCCTATCGCCTGCAGGGCCCTGCTTCCCCGGGGACCCTGCCAGCCCTCCTCCCTGTGGGCTCCAGGAAGGCTCCGAAAGCAGGGAGGGGGCACAGGCGTCCCCGGCCCCAAGCGCGGCGCGGGGTCTTGCTGCCGGTCCCGCACCCCGCAGGGCTGCAGGGAGAGCAGGGCCTGATTTGCAGATTGCTGTTGGTGCCGCGGTGCTGCAGCCCGGCTGGGTCCGACAGGCTGGTTGTTATATCGACAGCATAAACGTGTCGCAAATTGCCTGAATTAGCCGTGCGCCATGAACAGGTTTATGGATAATGGGATGCAGAGCCCTTTCGGGAGCAGGCGGCTCGCAATCCAGTTAGACAGCTCCAGCCCCAGATGAAAGCCCATCGGATACACCGGACAAAACCCAACACGCCTCTCGTGTGCGAGCAGCAGTGCCCCGCGGACAGGATCCAGCCCAGCTAGCACAGCCTGCTCTCCCGGCTGCCGCCACCTCCTCCGTCCTCCTCTCTTGATTTTTTTCTTCCTTGGGGAAAAAATTCTCCTTCTCTTCCCCAGAAGAGACTTTCCCTTAGGGTGTGGGGAGAGGCACGCTCTTACACTCGACTTTTGTGTCCAAATCGCATAGCAAGGACTTTCGGCAAATATCCTGCCATGCGCCCAGGGCTGTTGGATTAAAACTCGCCAGCTGCACTGGCTGAGCCCCTGGCTGGCCAGGTCCAGGGTCACATCTTGCAGCAGCTCTAACAGGGTGCAAGGGAGGACCTGAGGGCTGAATTAGCACTTGCTGGGTTTTCTATGCCTGGATTGATCTGATCACTTTTTTTGATCCATGTTTACCTTTTGGGTTTTCTGCAGTGAGGCATTCCCCAGCTTCTTCCCGGAGACTCAGGCGGACTGAAAGGGGTTGGGTCGCTGTGGTTAAAACATGGCCAGTCTGACGTCCTTGGCCAGGCTTTCCTCTGAGCCTGCAGCCACCTGCACCTGAGACTTTCCGAGTGTTTTCGGTGGGGGGGGACATGGGGTGTCAGGCCACAGGCTGGAGAGCATCACCGTGGGGCAGCAGAAGGTCTGGAGGGGCCCTGGCTCTGTGCGCATCCCCGCCGTGCACACCAAGAGCACTGGCTTTAAAAAGGGGCTTATTAACGTCCACCGGCGTCTCGGTGCAGCAGGCACCAGGCAGGAGCTCACAGGGGAGAGAGACAAAGAGAAAGCCAGCAGCGGTGGGGAAGGGCCAGGCTCGCCTTCCTGCACAAGCGCTTTTCCTCAACCGAGCAGCGAGAAAGAAAAACTGAGAAATGCCTAAAATTAGAGCTGCCAAACCCCAGCTGGGGAAGCCTGGAAAGATCCCCAGGCCCTGGAGCCTTGGGCGAGCTGCATAAAAGGCAGCGGAGGGGAAGGGAAAGGAGCTTGGGGACCGCGACAAGTAGAGCGAGGCACAGTGGGAGCGGGGAGCGGATGGCTGCCTTTCTCCCCCCCCCGCATCCCACCGCCTGCTCACGACACCCCCCTCCCCATGCGCACATGGGGATGGATGCAGCCCCACACCACGGCCCGGCGGGGGCTCAGGGGACCTGCTGTCCCTCTGAGGGCATAGTTTGGGGATGCGGCTGTGCTGGCGCAGTGGGGACAGGGCGCATATGGTCCCAGCGCTGCAAAACCCCCCAGTCAGACATCCCGCCTTGTCTGCCTCTCCAGGAGATGCACAGACCTCACGCTGGTGGCTGGAGAGGTCCGTGCACTTGGGGACCACTCCCTCAGCCCATGGGCTGAAAAACACACGCCTGCGCCATTCCTCAGCAGGGTTTGCAGCCCCACACGGTGTCCCCTGCCTTGCACCCTACCACAAAGCCGGCTGAGCTTCTGGAGGAGCAGCGATAGATGAGGAGGCCAGAAGCTGGGTGGCCTGCGCCACCGGTGCCCTCACAGAGACTGGGACATTCACCTCCTCCCAGAAAACTGGGATGGCAGCCCTGTGACCCCCCAGCTGCCCACCCTGGGGTATCTTCCTGAGTCAAAAGCATGAGCTCTGCCATCAGCCGAAGATGCCAACAGAGGTGAGGTCCAAGACACCATCCCTCAGCATCCCCCATGCCAGCTCCTCCCACAGGGGTGAGCGCAGGCGCGGGCAGGACCAGTCCCACCAGCATCCCAAGGCTCCTCTGGATTCACAGAGCAGGAGCTCGGACAGCACCATCCCAGCCCCAGGAGCGTGGGTGGCAGGATCACCAGCCACACACCAGATAGACAACTAAAACCCGAAAAAGCAGCAGCTCCACAGGCAGCCGGTGACTTTGCTCTGAATTTGGCTTCCCAGCTCCTATTTGTCATGATCAAAGCAACTGAGGTTTAGTGCCAGCTTCACTGAGCTCCAGAGATGCTATAAAATGGCTGAGTCAAGGGCAGGTCTATATCATCTCCCTCACTAATGGCAAAAATCACAAAGGCAGCCATACCCCGTCACCTGGTCCCCCCCTTCTCCAGGGATAGGACCCCACTCTAACCAGTCCTTTCTGCATGCCACAGAATCAGACCCTAACCGCTTAATTTGGAGCATATCAGCCCCTGCTTGACATTTGTCCATGACTCAGTGCTGGATATGTCTAAAATTACCCAAGGACGAGGTCGATGCATTGGACAGGAGCTGTGGAGAAAGGATCTTGGGGGGAAATTTGCACCAGAGGGATGCCCTGGGAGAAGCTTGCCCTCAGCTCCTTGCCGCATGTCCTCCTGGCAGCCTCTGGTCACAGCGTGAAAGCGAGCGTGTGCTGTGACAGCCAAGGGAGAGCGATCTGGCTCTGCTCCGCTGCCCCACCTCCTGCCGCCGGCACCGCCAACACTGCGGGACGTGCACCCAGTGGGAATGGGGCTGGGATGGAAGAGAAACAGGTTTCCACGGGGGACCAGTCAGGACCAGAGGCTTGCACAAGATTGGTCACCGGGAGGTGCAGACGGTGACCCAGCTGTTGCTGAGGGGAGGCTAGGATGGCACCGGACAGGACAAGCAGAACAAGATGAGACAGCCAGGAGATGATGGAATGGGATGGTATGGGAGAGGACCATTGGGACAGGACAGGATGAGACAGGGTAAAACGGAGGGGATGGGGTGGGATGAGGTGGGATGGGTTAAAACAGAGGGGATGAGATGGGGTGGGACGAAATGAAACAGAAGGGATGGGATGGAATGGCATGGGATAAAATAGAGGGAGTGGGATGGGAGGGAATGAGAAGAAACAATAAAACAGAGGATAGGATGGGATGGGGTAAAACAGGAGATGGGATAGCATGGCATGGGATGAAACAGAGGTGATGGGATGGGATAAGACAGGACAGAACAGGGGACAGGATGAGATGGAACAGGATGGGATGGGATGGGATGGGATGGAGCAGTGACTGGAAGGATGGGATGGAGAGGACAAGAAGTCCTCCTGGGAGGACACACTGGGGTGGCCCAGCCAGCACCTCCTGGCTTGGGGCAGAGCCCAGCACAGCGCGCTGGCCCAGCAGCCCCAGCAATCCCTGCCAGCCCCACTGGCCTGCCCTCCGTGCCCCACTGGGGACTGCGCCGCAGACGGGGAGCCACGTGCGAGGCCCAGCGCAAGCATCTCACGCTTTCCCATGGGGAAGCGAATTGCTCCCTGGAGCGTGAGATCTGATTAGATTCATGACACACCACAGTGTGGCAACAACGTGATGGCCAGGCCTACAGTGCGTGCCCTGAGCCCGACCCACGTCCTCCCAGTGCTTTGGGGGCCGATGCACAGCAGGAGGGGCAGAAACAGCTTGAGGAGGGGGCATTCTGGCGTGCTCCGGGACATGTCCAGGCGGAGACGTGGGGGATGGCAAGGACAGGGTCAGGGCTGGCTGCCAGTGCGCCTGGGCGATGAGCTCAGCTCGGCTGGCTGCACGCCCCCCAGGACAGCCACCAGCCCTGGGCACCGTGGGAGGGATGGAGGGAGGGTCTGAAGTTACTGCATCCCGGTGGATGGTTACCCCTTCCCTGCCTCCTGCCGGATGCAAAATTCTGCTCTCCCACCTCTGGCTGGTGAGGCAGCTGCCGTGCTTTGGGCAAGCACCGCTCGCCCATCCCGTCGGGGCAGGAGCTCGCTGAGCCCTGGAGACAGTCAGGCAAGCTGCACGGCCAGGAGAGGAGGGATCTTCAAAAACCTCACAAGGCGACAAACGGTACCTGTTCGGCAGTTTACCCTTCACATTTGCTGCCTCTAACGGTTTCTGAGCGATGCCTACCTCTTTATTTGAGATCTTTCAACAGCTGTCTGATAGAGAAGACCTTTATCTTGCCTCTCCCGGGCTGCCATCCAACACCGGTCTCTGGAGGTGGGGAAGAAGGGGAAAAAAAAACAGAATTCACTCCTGAGTGAGAGCCTCACCTAATCCACCGCGTGTGGAAAATTACTGCCACCGCACGGCGCCCAGCCCTGGCTCCCTTCCCACCCTTGCCAGCCAGCGCCTGCTCCTAAAGCTTTTGTGCCTGGATTTTTTTTCTCTCCTCTTCCTGCTGGGGGAATGGGAACTTCGGCTTTTGGACAAACCCTTGAGAAAAAAAAACGTTTCACAAATACACGTGCTTGGGGCACTGAGTCGCTTTTTTTATTTAGTTTCATCTCATTCTGAGATAGATTTGCCTAGAATGGCTGTGCAGGCTATAAAAGCCCACCAGCCCCCCGCTCCAAACCCGCAGCCCACCGCCCAGTGTCAGCAGATCACTCATACCAGTAGCATTGCTGGGAACCCCCTGAGCTGCACCAGCGCTGCAGGCTGTGGCACCAGGCTTTCCCCCTCCAGGCAAAGGCCCAGCCCTGCAATGTCACCAGGTTCCACTCAGCGTGGTCCACAGCCCTGCCTCAGCCCTGGCCACCTCACAGCCACACTTCCACCCCCAAGGGGGTGGTGTGAAAAAGTTCTTCAGGATGGTGTCAAGCTTCAGGGCAGGTGACTTCCCTCCTCTGCTCCAAACAGACACAACAAGGTCCGCAAGTAGACCTCTGCAAATGAAGGTTCCCCACCCTGGATGGCTCCTGCACAGGCAGAGAGACGAAGGTGCTGCAAGGCTTCTTCTGAGCTCTTGCAGGACCTCCTTCAGCACAAAATGGATTGTACCCTGGGATCCACCGCTTTGGCCCTTGCTGGTCCCGAGGGATAAAGGCACCAGGCTGTGTTTGCGCTCCACACAGCAGCTGCCCCGTCAGCATCTCCTTTTGACTCCAGTACATGCGACTGAACGGTCCTATAACACACTCAGCATCAGTTTGGAAAGCACTCAGCCCTGGAATTGCAATTAAAGATATGTAGGTGCAGAGTTTCTCCCCATCTGGGTGCTCTGGACAGGGCTTTGACTCAAGGAAGAGGTGCACAAACCTTCCCACACTGCTGGCTGGGAAGAAAGGGTTGCTAACCCTAGATCACAGGTAGGGAAACGGAGCTCAGAGAAAGGTGGTTTGGCTAATTTTGTCTTGCTTGTAAATATCAGGAAGGAAAAAAAAAAAAAAACGCAAATTGTTTCCTATGGCAAACAAATGACCAAGAGCCCCCTGTTTTACCTCCTCTGTTCTCTGTTTTACATCATCTGGTGGCCAGTCCGGACCGTGGCATTGCAACCCCTGCACCATGTGCGACTCCAGACTTAGCATCACCTCCTCATCGCTCTGGGATCGGCTATGTAAATCACACGGGATTTGCTTTCTTCATTCCTCGAATGGTTTCCGAGCTATAAAGCACTTCCAGCATAGCTGCCAAGCTAAACCTGTGTGATCTTGCCCTGGGCCACTGAGATCTGAGCCCTGGATACCATCCGTGACCGTACCCAAAAGGACCTCACCAGTGTGGCTGGTGGCACTCACCTCGTCTGGAGAGCGGAGGGGAGGGAAAGGGAGAGGATAGCCATGCAAATCCGTTTCCTAAACAGGAAACTGCGGGGGCAATACCTGCCTGTGCACACGCCGGGTGCACAAATAACAAAGCAGCACGACTGCGGCGGTGTGGGTGCCAAGCGTTTATAGTTCCATTCCACCTGAAGTCCCTCCCCGGGCCCGGGGAGGGGAGGCAGCTGCAGCCTGGCTGGTTGGGTGGAGAGAAGGAAAAAAATGCTGCTTTGGGCAAATAAAGCCGGGGGGAGGCTGGATTCACACTTGGGTGAGTCAGCGTGGTGCTCCCCGGCAGCACACTTCGGAAATACCAGCCCCCTCCGCAGCCTCCCCGCCGGCGCTGGCAGCCCCGCGGAAGGCACACGGCGCGGGACCAACCCACGCAGGGCCAGGGGTCGGCCGCTCTCGCTGGCTGGATGCTTGGGGGTCTGTGGACCGGCAGGGAGAATGCCGGGGTAATCTTTTGCTAAGAGGGGATGCTGGATAACGTTTTCTGAAGTGTCTTCAGGATTTAAGGGCCCAGCTCTGCAAAGGAATGGAAATTGCAGGAATTAGATACCTAAATAAGAGTAAGGCACTTGAAAGCCACTCTGGATCAGTCTTTTAATTTACTCTTTAACCATACAGTAAGAAAGCCTCTTGAAAGATAAGGGCTGTATTGTAGCCCATCTACACGCAGTAGATGTTCCTCTAACCCGGCTCCCTGTTTCCATCAAGGCCAATGCCAGGTGCCTGGGGAAGAGATTACAAACGTGGCTGGCGCGTGTAATGCTTCCTCGCTCTCCTGATCTCCAGATGTTTGTGGAGCGGGGTTTTCTGAGCTAGAGAGGTGTTCCCTTTCTGCTTAAGAGCTCTCCATGAGCTTTTTCCTTCTATCTTTCAACTCTCACACCTCCCATGTGAAGTGGGAGCACCCGCTCCCCTGCAACGAGGAGCTCCCCTCAAGGATGCTCCACAGAACAAACATATCCTCGGGTTTCCTTTGAACCTGGCCCCTCCTAACTTCATTTCATCTAGATCTCCATTGGTGTATGAGGAGAGGCAGAGAACAATCAACCATTTTCTCCCTGCTGTTCAGAGGTCTCTGCTTCCAAGAATCGGATTATCCACCACAGGGAGGGATGGTCCCAATGACAGGGAATGAAATGAGGTCACTCCCCTTGTCGTAGATGTCTTTGGACATGGTTTTCTTTTCCATTCCTGACCAAAACAATGAAATGCAGGAGGAAAATCCCATCCTGCCACATTCGTTGGCTCACGGCAGTTCACAAGTGACCTTGGAGATCCCCACTGTGCTGAGAGCTTCTCTGAAGCTCAACGCTGCTTCCAGAGGTGGGGAAACTGAGCCACAGAGCAATTACTTCAATTTCTTCTGATCACCTTGTCACTCCACGTGCGAAGGTAAATAAAGGCTCCCAAAGCCCAGTCATTGCCGTTGGAGGTCAGTCCAGCCAAGACTGCATGAGCATTTATGTTCTACTTTTCCTTGGATGGATTTATCCTCACCACTACTGCTTACTCTCATTAACAGATTTTAGCATCCCAAATAGTGAGGCACCGGGGGGGTCCTGCAGCCTAACCAAAATCCCGCAGAAAGGTGGTAGCACAGGTGTAGGTACCCCCACATGTGGACCCGTCACCCCCTGGCCTGGCCAGATACCTGGAGAAGCGGGATGGCAGCGGCCGGGCACAGGGGGCACGGCGTGGCCGCAGCCCCGCAGCTCTCGGAGGGTACGGGCGAGCCTGGCAGTGGAGGCAGGGATGCAGAGGCAGGGACGAGTGAGCATGGGCTCACCAGTCCCAGCCAGGCAGCTGATTAAAATGCAGTCCGGCCACTCCGGGCCTGTCCCCACCGTCTCCCGGCTTTAAATAATAGCTTAATTATCTCATTTACATTTGGCTCCTTTCAGGGAGGCATTGCAGTTGATTAACATTTTCCCTCCCCGTGTCTCACTCTGTGTCCCTGCTGCATCCCACCCTTCCCACGCTGCTGGTCCCACTCCCCCAGGCACGGCTCCTCAGCTCCCATCGCGGTTGCCCACCACAGCTGGCTTCCAGCCCCACTTCTCTCACCAAATCAGGGCTCTCCAGGGCTCTGGAGATGCAGAGACCAGCTTGCAGATGGCCACGACAGACACAGACACTGGAGGATGGGAATAGATGTCCTGGCTGGACGGCCGCGTGCTGAAGACTCTCCTCATCTCCCCACCGCTCGCCGGTGCTGCTCGGTGTCCTGCCATTGCTTTGCTGCTGGCGCTGCCCCTGATCTCTCCCCACGTTCCCATTTCCACCCCTCACTGGGCAGCTTTTAACTTTCTTTTTTATCTTCTCTTTTAAAATCTCCTTTGAAAGCTCCAGCCAAACAGCGAATTCCTTTGAAGAAGAAGAAAAAGACACTGTGGGTTGCCCTTTCTCACCGGCTGGAGCTGCGAGAGATCCCAGTGCCCAACCTGGAGAGCGGAGCTGCTGCCCAGTGACTCCCCCGGCCCCAGGCTCATCCCTGAGGCTGTTTGTGGAGGAGACCAGGACTGGAGGCGTCACCAGCCTTCATCTTGCAGATCCTCCGAGCACCCTTTTACATTTCCCAAAAAGCCCAGATTGTGCCCCTACATCACTTGGGGTCTTTGGGAAAATTTCAGGTTCCCCTGCCAAGCTGAAGGGGAGATTTTGCAGCAAATTAATGTATAATTATCTCCCAGGCACCCAAGGCCGTGAGGCAGGGAAGGGGCTGGGAGGATTCCTCCATCCAGGAAGATGCATGTGGGAGGATGGGATGGGACCTCATGGACAGGGGTCGGGGAGGTGATGGCACCAGAACACCCTTCCCACCGCTGGGCTGACACGGCCAGGCTGGGGGAGGTGAATGTCCTCAAGGCTCCTCAGTAGCCCCGCTTATTGCTGCAGCAGTCTGTGCCCTGGCAGCCCCTTTCCCCCGCCTGCTCCGTCCTCCCGTTCCCTTTCCCTGGCTCGGTGCGGCCCCAGAGGCTGCATCCCTCCCCGGGCTTGGCACAGCCGGCCGAGCCGCAGCACAGCGCTGCGGACCCTGCTGCTGAATTACAATCTCCTGTGTGAGTGGCAGGCATTTCCAGATAGTCCTATTGATTTTGTGTAGCCTCCAAAAACCCCCGTTCCTGCTGCTAATTTAGCTGGGACGGCTGCGCCATCCCTTCTCCCGGCAACGTGTGTGCGGCGAAACCCTTTGATCGGCTCCCTCTCGCTCCCCTCACACAGCCCCCCATTGCCAGGAGAGTTTGTGCTTCAGTGCAGAGGTGCTCTTTTTGGAACATATATTTTTAATGGGTATTTCAGAAGTGGCACAGGCACAAGGGAGTAATTCTCCTGTGCCCTGGTATTTACATATTTTCCAGCACGCACAGCACAGGCAGGGGAAGGCTTCGCAGAGGGAGCACAGCAAACAGGAAGGAAAGGGCTTTGTGCTTTGTATCGCCAGGGCCCAATTATAGCCTGAAAGGCAGGGAGCCCATCCGGGTATTGCCCTCTCCAGCCAGTCCAAGCTGCAATTACAGTCGTCGCCAGACTCAGCAGGATCTGGGGAAAAAATATCTCGAGAGCTTCAAAATGATCGCTAGCTCACTCTTCGGGGCGCTGGGATTTTAGGGCACCACCTGCTCACTCTTTTCTGCCAACACAGATCCTAAAAACTACTGGGTCTCACCTGGCTTCTGAGAGGAAATAAGGGCTGGGGAGAGCCCAAACGCTGTGCTGGCAGGGAGGGCCAGGAGAGCGGGGAGATGATGCTGCAGGGATGCGGCTGGTGGCACCACTGGAGAGGGCTTGGGGCGTGCAGAGGACGTGGGAGGAGATCCTGTGGAGCAAAGGCGGTGGGACGTGCGGAGGGAAGCTGGAATGAGACTCCCCACTCCCCCTGCGAGGGCTGGCAGGACCGCAGACTCCCGGGACTCCCAGACCTGGGGCATGCCAGGACCGTGCTGCTGGTAGTGCAACCCCAGGAGCTGGCAGGAGCCCTCTGACAGCACCTCTGTCACCGGGAGAGCCTGCACGCAGCCGGATACCAGCTGGGGTATGGAATGACACCGCCATTCGGGTCACTTCTGAGACCACCCAGCAGCACGTGCAAGCCAGTCAGGCCACCTAACACTGCTCCCAAGATGCCTGCCCCAGCGAGGGCATCCTGCCTCTCCTGCAGGCTCGGTTACCCTCAAGGTGTTGACACCACAAGGACAACGCTGTGTTGAAGCAGAGAATGGTGGCACTGCTGCCTGAGGACCCAAGAGAGGCAGGATGGCTGGCTTTTCAAGGGACCCAGTCCCCATCACCAGTCCTGCATGATGCTCTTGGCTGTGTGCCATTGACCCAAGTAAGATCCTCTGCCAGTGGCAGCCTTTTCCACTTTCACAGGGGCAGTTTCTAGGAAGTGCACTGAAAAAAAACTAAGCTGCAGACCTAGTAGGAAGAGAAATAAAGAGCTATATGGCAATATTGTGTATTGTGCTAAGCCCTGCAAGCTTTATTTTTGAGCCAAACCAACATATACTTTAGCACTGCAAGTTTCTCAGCTGAAGCGGGCTTTTGGGTGAGCCAGATTGGGCCTGCAGGCACGGCTAGGACTACGTAACCTGCACAGGTGGGGTTTGTCCCACCAAACTTAATGCCCCGAGTGCCACCACACCGCTCTCAGGGCATACGAGTTCTGTTTTCTTTGAGGCTCTTCCAGCCTCAAAGTCCTGCCTGGCAATTACACACATTTTCAGGTCTAAATTTGTTGGCCTGTCTCTAGACACATGCCGTACGATGTGATATGGAGCATTTGGGCATAGATTTCCATGCAGCAGTGCCGTCTGCTTCCAAGCGCTCACACTGTGGCACTCTCTGCTCCTTCAGCGCTGTAAAACCTAAGGATTAATATTTCCATGCGCAGGAGACTGCATCTCAGTGCAGGCAGGGAAGAGTTGAGCCCGAACCCAGAGTTACCACTGCTGGAACAGAGGCGGGAGGGCACGTGGGGACAGCGTGCGGGACAGAGCGCGCAGTCCCGTTGCTCTAGACAGGCTGGTCACTCACTTCTCCCATGCTGTTTCCCATAATATTGACCATACACTTCCAACGTCAGCAAGGAGGACTGGGACCGCTCCTGCCGTCAGCGAACGTGACGGGACAAGCACTACGAGGTGTGTTAAACCACAGCCCTGTGCCTTGCTTCCCAGAGCGTTTTCGCCGTTCACATGCCGAACCACCCCGGACAGTGTGCCAGGTTTACTGCTGCCCTCCCCAGCCTCATTCAGGGTCTCTGGGCACAAGAATCACCCAGACCAATAGTGGAGCAGATCAGAAGCTGATTCCCATCAGTAGGTTCCAGTGTTAACAATCAGCTTGTTAACGTGGCAAAGGGGATCTGTCCCAGGATAAGCAGCCTGCAGACAAGGTCTGCACATCCAGATGTGGAGGGGTGCTGGCTGCAGCTCCCAGCACACCCTGGAGGTGGGGGGCCACTCTGACGATCTCCTGCCTTTCCCTTGACACAGGCAGGCGCTGCGAGCTGGCTCTCTGCAGGACCTCCTCCATGCCGACGGGTTGCAGCAGGAGTCGAGGTCAGATTTCCCCTTTGGGGTGCAGCTGAGAGTCTGACCAGGGTTGATGCAGGAGATGGACTCCCCCACTTACCTCTGGAAAGGTTTTAACTAGCAGACAGAGATGTGGCAGGCCAGCTCCTGCCAAGCCAGCCTACAGTTTGGCCTGGAAAGGGCCCCAGATGTTCCCACTCGACAGCCAAGCACCAAGTGTGGCTCTGGCTCGTGAACAGGGCCAAAGCGTGTCCTGGCTAAAGCCCTGCAGCTCTCACCAGCCAGCAGACCACCCCATCCCCCCATGCCATGCCCATCGAGCAGTGGGATGAGGAAGGAGAGACTATACCAGAGGTGTGGGTGCAGAGATGCTCCCCAGTGTGGGGACCAGTCCCTGGAGAAGGGAGGTGGCAAGGGCTGGCTTGGTGTCCAGATTGGAGAGGTCCCCTCCTGGGTCCCATTTCTGGAGAGCCCTTATCCTCACAGGCACAGCATCTCCCGGGGAAGGGCATGCAGTGCCACAGCTCCGGTCCCAGGATGCTCCCAGCAGCTGCCAGCTCTGCAGCAAGGTGGAGGTGGCCGAGCCTGAATGCCCCTCCATTTCAGTGTCAACGTGGCACCCAACCAGGTATCAGTCCCTACGGACTCCATCCCACCACCTGGTCACAGACAGCTTTGCTGCCCTGCACGAAAGAGAGACACCCACTGAGCGTGGTGTCCAGACCAAGGTCTCCATCACTTTGTCAGGCACCCTCAGAGCAATGTGTAGGATGGGGTGGGCAGGAGGAACTGGGGCTAGCCGGCTTGTTGCTGTGCTTTGGTCCTGCTGGTTTGTCCCTGCTGGAGCCATGGTTGGTGGTGATGGCTTGTGTATCACTTCCGATGGGCTCTCGCAGCTCAGGAGATCATATGGTCCTCCAGCCAAAGGGAAAGAGGGGGCGAGGTCAGAGCCATCTCTGTGACCTTTCTGGGACTCCCAGTGCCGATAGACTTCACTCCTATTTCAGGCCCAAAGAGGGGTCCCCAACCACATGGTGTGAAATGTCATGAGTCTCCATATCAGGACTTCTCCAAGTCCCATCTACAGGCAAGTTTCAGCTGAGTGAACTCCTGGAGCACATCTCTGCACTGAAACCCCTTCCAAGCCCCAAACACTGCGGGTGGCATCACATCTGCTGGCTCGCCCTGCCAGCCGGTGCTCGGCGCCACGTGAGGATGAAGTCCCCTCTGAGCCCACCACCCTACCAACCCCCTGGCCCCCACCTCCCCTGCACACCACTGCCCCTAAAAAGCAAAAGCCACGTGCCTTGCTCCCAGCTGCTGGAGAACAGCCAGGAACCACTTCCAGACTGCGTCACCGCATTCACGGCCTCTCTCGGGCTATATATAGTTGCGTGACTGCAGGTTTTTCTGGACGTTGAGTTGCTGAAGAACTAGCATTCCCCAGTCAAAGCAGAGCACGTCCTGAAGGGGAGCTGAGCTGGGAGGAGGGCGGTGCGAGCCGGAGCAATCCTGAGCATCCCCAAGGTGAGGTTTGCCTTGCTGGCAGGTATCTGCCCTGCAAACGGCCTCTCTGTCTCCTCAGTGGTGAACTGCGTGTGAGGCTGGGGAGTTTTTGCAGACCCAGTTTGTTTTTGACGTAGCCAGCAGATCCAGAGAAGATGTGAAGCTCGGTGCCAAAAGCTGCCTCGCAAAGAGGTCACAGCAAACAGAGAGGGAGAAACCACACAGCGCATCCCCAGCCTTTCCAGCCACTGTGGTCTGCAGGTTTTTTATGAGAGTCTGAGCTCAGAGAAACACTGACTCAACCACTGCAACGTCCCTCTCTTCCCCTGGAAGCCCTGAGCGCTCCAGACTGGCCTGCAGCACGGCAGGGGACGGCATGATTACGTCCCTGTGCATCCCACTGGGTCTGTTCGGCTCAGGCACAGCGGTGGGCTGCCAGACCTTGTGAGGCTCCTTCTGCTTCTCTCTGACACCTAGGAAGATCCTGAGATGGGACACATGTCCAGGAAATACCACGGATAGGATATGGGCTCTACCAAATCCAATGTCCTAGCTCAGAAGAGGATTACTCTCGGACATTTGTGGGAAGGTAGAAGAGATCCTACGAATCTCCTCTTTCCCAGAGACATTGTGAGCACTTTCTCCCCAGGCATTGCTTTATCTGTAAGCTCTGTGCAGTTCCAGCAAGGAATCCAAAAGCAATACACATTGTGCAACCCATTGTTCTTTAGGCCATAGTGTCCTGGTGCACCAGATCCTGCAGCAGCCATTGGTCAAGCCTACCCTCTACCAGACCTCTTCCTCATGCTGCTGTGTGTTTACTCTGCCCATGATCGTACCCACTGCTTCGTAAGGCCATGCTGTGAGCAGCTCAGTGAAATGACCCAGACTAAAAAGCAAGTCCAAAAAGCACAAGAACAGAAGAAGCCAGTGTGGTGATCCATGGCCTTAGACACGTGGCTCAGCCACCTACTTCCAGCCTTCCGGAACTCAAATAGCTGTTTGTTGGAGTCACTCATGCGAGAAGGTGCAGCAGTCCTGAATTGTTGCCCTTCCTATGAGCTCGGTCGTGTTGACCTCAACATGGTGTTGCAGAATACTTCAGGTTGGAAGGGACCTCAGGAGGTCTCCAGTACAACCTTCTGCTCGAAGCAAGGTCACCTCTGAGATCGCATTGCCCACTGGAGGCTGGCAAACCTCAGAGGATGGAGACTGCATGGCTTCTCTGGGCAACCTGCTGATGTTTGACTGCCTTCATGGAGAAAAAAGGGTGTCTTTGTCACCAATCTGGACTTCTCTTGATTAATTATGCCCACTGTTTCTCTTCCTCTCACCGTACACTGCTCTGAAGAGTCTGGCTCCATCTTGTCAATCAGCTCCCCATAGGTACTGGAAGGCTGCTGTTAGATCTCCCTGAGTCTTTCCCTCCTCAAGGATACATCTTCTACCGCTGCTGTTGTTCTCGCCTTCCTTTCCAGCTGAGAGGAGGCAACAGTCCTCCCCAGCTGTCCTGAGCTCTTGTGACCCACTTCATCCCAATCCCACTAAACGTGAAGGTGGATGAGCGGATCACACCCTATCACACTCTGGACTGCTCTAAGAATCGGGAACGATAAATCAACGGAATTAGCTCAGTCCAAGGTGTTCCCAATCTTCTGCCGGCACGTGATAGCACAGGGCTATGAATGCTGCTAGCCTGTGACACCTCTGAAGGGCAAAAAAAAGCCACTTTCTGTAAGAGCTCAAATTTCTTTAGGGAAGCAGAGATATTTTGTAGTTAAAACAATGGACAAGGAGGCTTGATAGGTCTCAGGTAAATCCCCGAATCCCACCGTGCCTTATTTTTCAATGCTGCTCCTACAGGAGCCAGAAGCTGAATGACCCAAGCATCTGCACAGAAATGCAAGTGCGACCCAACCAGCCCCTTCCCCAGCTGAGTTGTCTGCCCCATGCTCTGACCTCACAGTCCCTCAGCACAAGCCAAAGCCAAGAGTCAGTCCTCACATAGTTAAGCCCCTTCAGAAGGTGAGCTGCATTTTTTTCCAGGTTGAACTGAGGATTAAGAGGGGTTGGAGACACCAGGAGTTAGTCACCTGGATCAGAAGAAAACCCGTGCATCGTCAACCGTCAGTCCCTATGCCTGCAACAGTGTCCCTATGATGTCTCCTCAACAAGCGTTGACCAAGGCCAACCCTGGTTCACAGCGACAGCAGTACTAGAGATGACAGCTGTGGACAGGTAGGTAGGAGACTATAAGTGAGCAGGGACATAGAAGGTCTGATGGAAACAGGTTGAGAGCAGTGAGGACAACAGGCAGTGTGAGGAGGAATAGGAGAAGACCAGAGCTGACTGGGCAAGGATCATGAGCTCTGGATCTGCTGGAGAGGACCAACTTCCACAACAGAAGGCCATTTGTGAGCCTGCATAAAGGTGAGAGCAAGCCAGGAAGTCTTTGGAAGTCACCAGCAAGACTTAAAGAGGGTCAGAAGATCGTAGGTCTCATCTCGAGCTACTCATTAGCCACAAGGACTCTGGCCTTGCAGCCAGGCTAATTACTGATTGCTCAAAGGAGAACGCTTCCCACAGCTGCTAAACCTGCTGACGCTGGGCCTGGATGTCTTCTATTCTGGGAAGGGGGAGTGGAGTCTCCTAGTGTGAACTTGTGGAGCTGGGCAAAGCCACACTGGAGCAGAGATAAAGTCAAGGACAGCTGCAGCTGCTTGGCAATCGTTCAAAATGAGCCACGAGTCAGCGACTTGGCTATTCTGGGACAAGCTGAGGAGCCAGCGCTGGGGAGGGCAAATCCACAGCCTGCTAGCGCATACGTGGACTGCAGCAAGCTCAGATTTGAGCAATGCCCAGCACGGAGGCAGAGCAGATACACATTTGTTGGAGACAACATGGGCCACAGAGGGTCCTCAAAAGTCACAGGGAGAAACAGGTTCTTCAAGGACTTTGTGACCTCCCCAGTTACCTGAAATTGGATCAAAGCCTTATCCCAGGGCTGGTGCACGCGAGCTCAACTGCTGCCAAAGCTTGTCATGAACCTGGTGGAGGTCTCCCAAGTGGAAGTGTTATTGGGGATGGGGTGTTTCACCAGATGAAACCTGTGAGATTCCCTGGGTCTGAAACCAGTGACCCAGAGAAATTATCTCAACTCTTTGCCTAAACCAGGAGCCTGAAAGGTTTATATGCTGCAATTCCCAGGTTTTGGATGGATGCTCTGATGCGTCCCAGTGAAGTTCTGTTCCCCGCCTCCAGTATTCACATTCTGACTCAGGACAGCATGGCTGGGGCTGACCTGACCCCACCGCACAAGCCCAGTGCAGCTCACCTCCAGAGCTGCAAGACTCAGCCAGACAATTAAGCTCTTTGCAAGCTCACCCAAAGGACACCAGGCCTTTTGAGGTCACTCTTTGCATATGCTGGAAAGCAGATATGATCTCATTAGGCAAATATTTATGATCAATATTGTCCACTCCCTGGCAATGAAGAGCATCACTTGGAGCAAGAAGCTCTCCAGGGATGGTTAGAAAGGACGCGGGTTGACAGAAGAGCCTGGGCTGAGCATGAACCTCTGCTCACCTGGCTTGAAAACATCTACATTTATTCTAAATATTTTTTTCACAATTCACCAAGAGATTAATTAGCTGCTTGGAAACCCCAGACATTAATTATTGATCTTGCAAAAGATTTTGTTCATCACAGTTGCTGAGCTTGTCAGTGCTGGGATATCAGACGACTGAGGACATCAAGATGGCGAGGACGTCCGGATGAGCCCTGGAGAGTAAATTTGCTGCCTGCTTCCCATGGTGAGCAATATGGTAGCACGCCTCAAAAAAAGGAGCCAGTGTGGCAGTGAGAGCCCAACTCAATGCACCATTCGCTCGCCTGGAGGGGACAGGGGGCCGAGGCAGAGGACAACATCACCCAAACAGCGACAGATCTGGGACCCCCTGTGCGCCGGGGCACTCTTGCTGATGGATGGGGCCGTCCCCAGGGTGTGCGGAGGGAAAACCATTCGCCATCGCCATCCCCTCGCAGCCACGCACCAGTTTGGCCGCCACACCCAACGCACGCCGGGTGGAGAAGGGTGCCGGTGGGCTCCTCCTCGCCCCAGCTCCCCGAGCAGCGCGCTGGCAGGCAGAGCGAGCCGGCAGCCGCAGCGAGAGGTGAGACGCGACGAGCCGCGGGTGGCAGTGATAAACCTCCTGCAACGCCTGGCAATTAATCTTGCGAAGCAGTGAGTCAGAGTCACCCGGAGCTTCCTCCCCTCGCCCAGAACCAGCCGCCGCCATCTCCAGACGCTCTCGGCTCGCAAGACCTGCAAATGCCGCCGGGTGCGGTGGCTTTTTTGTGCCGTGGCATCAATTGAGAGCCCTGCCTGCAGAGAGGTGCCGGTCCCCCCTCCAGATCGTTCTGCCGCACCTGAGGGGACTGAGACCACCGATATCCGTGTGCGCCAGCGTACCTCAGCAGAGGAGCAGGGTGTTTTAGTCCCGGCTTCTCTGGCCGTCGGGAAAGTGAGAGCAAGATGCCATCCTCATGATAAAGCTTCATATAAAAAGGTGTCAAAAGCGAGACGGCGGGAGGAGGCGGGGAGGACTGTAGGCATTTAAATAAAGACCCCGGGAAGGAGCAGGCAGGCTGGGTGCTTGACTGCCGCCAGGAAAATGCCCGCGCCGACTGACCCCCCAAACCTGCGGGGCTCCCCAAAGTTTGCCAAGCTTTCCCGGGGAAAAGCCTCTTCCCACCTTGCCCTAGGCATGAATGCAGTTTGCAGTTTTAACAGCAGATGTCTCTCCTATTATGATTTATAAAAATGCTTAAAATAAATAATGCAAACATATTTACAGGAATGAATTCCCGCTCCTGAGTGCGTTTGTCACTCGGAGGCTCCGGAGCAGGAGGGACTGGCCGCCTGAGCGCCTCCCGCTCCGCTTCCCCGCTGCCCCCACGCCAACCCCTCTCCCGCCGACAGCCAGGCAGCTGCCAGGAGCCCAGTGCAGGGCAGCCAAACCCCAAATCCCCCCCACCCTGAGCCGCGGGTCTGGGCCCACACCAGCGTTTCAATACAAATGTTGTATAATCAACGTGTTAAATATTTAAAATGGTCGTGCGGGAGAGCTGCCCGGCGGTGCCTGATTTCACACATCCTGACAATTTCACGGACCTCTGGGCTTACGTTTCTTGGCAAATAATGAAAGGCTGCTGAGCCCCCTTCCTCGAAGGGCACGTTGGGGAGGTTTGCCCTGGCCGCAACTCCTTCAAACGCGATGCGACTTCTGCAGCGCCTCTCCCACCTCCGCGCCCAGCCATGTCCAATGCTTTTAAGCGTGACCTTCGCGCGGGGCGGATGCAGCCGTCACGCCGCCGAGGTGACTCAAAGGCAGAGCAGGGGGCCGGGGAGGGGGGGACGGCCAGGGGCAGCTGCCAGCAGAGCCGCTGCTTCCAACGGAGCAACTTTCGCATGGCCGTTCCCGCAGCCCCAGCGTTGCGTGCACACAAAGAGCCAGGCGTACCTGCCTGCGTGGCGGTGATGCGAGCGGCCCAATTACAGCTCCGCACCCAGCCTGGCCGTTTCCATAGCTTCACAGCGCAGCGCTTCTCTCTCCCGAGGCCATCGGAGCAGGACCCGGCATCTTATCAGCGATCATCCTGCAACGCAGCTCTCCTCCGGGCCCTACCTGCCGACGGCTGGGCTCGCTAGCAACGCAGGATAATCTCTTTTCCCACCAGAGCCGCGCGATGATTTCTTCCCGCTGTAATTTTGTCTTGCGTCCAAAGCCACTTGCATAACCGGTGCCAAGGAAGCAGAGCACAAGGCAGGGCAGCCACACGAGCTCCCTGGGGCAGGGGATGGGGCAGGAGGCTGTCCCAGCCCGGAGGACACCCCGAGCAGCTCTGGTGCTCTGGTCCTGCCAGAGCGAGAGGAGCCGTCCAAAATGACTCATGGGTCTCCCTGGCCAAACCCCACCTTGGGGAGAGGAAGCAATCCTGTGGCCTGCAAAGCTGAGCCGGGAGGATGGGGAGACGGGGGGCAGGAGCTTCCCCCCCAGGTGGGCCAGATCCACAGAACCATACCCCGACAGAACGGACACAGAAATTTGGCTGAAAGCCTGCTCCAGAAGGACAGGGGCTGTCTGGGGCCTCCTGAGCTTGCTCACAGGCTGCTTCTGCTGGGAGCAGGAGACCTGGGCACGCAGGGCCATGGGGTGTCTCCGCTGGGCCCCGTGAGCAGAGAGGCTCATTCCAGGTGGGACAAGCAGGGGTACCGTCAACTGCGTGCACAAACACGTTCCCAGTGAGGGCCCTACGCCCTGCCCTGCCTCAGCCACAGCCAGTGTTGTTGGTTGATAAGCCACCCTGCCTCTACTTAGCTCCAGAACCGGATCCGCAGGCCAAGCCGGCAGGGTGACCCACCCAGCACGAGCAAGTCGAGCCCCCATCCTGGCAAGAGGACCGTGGCCGCACCGCCAGCCACCCCACCAAGCACAGTACACAAAACAAAGGTTGCTCAGTGCCCTGCATCCTCCGGGTGATGATGTAGGAAGAGCAGATCCTGTCATGGGTCTGACCCTGGCTTCCCAACCAGGTGGCCAGGCTGGAATTCTTCAGACTAACAGTTTATCCACCGAAATCTCTGGTTTCAGAGGAACTGTAATAAGTTGTGAGTCTGGGCTCCATTTGAAAGACAAGGAGCATCTGTTATCTGGAAAAAGCAAAGTGCTCCTTTTCGACTTCCGTGGTTTTAGAGGAACTTTTCACTTGTAGTTAATCTAGAAACATGGTTACCATCAGCAGTGGGTGAAATCAAGGGCCTCCTCCTGTCCCAGCAACACTTCTTTGTTTCAGAAAAAATATCTAGAACAGGTCATTCTGTGTTGACCCAAAGTGATTTCTTTCTCCTGGGTTTTTTATTTAACAGCCCCACTGATTCTCACAGTCCAAGTACACTTTCTGCCACACATCAACTGCCGGCTTGAAATTTTCCATGCTTTGCGGCTGAGTCAGACTACATTTTTCTTTCCAAAATTTCAGCAAAAACTCATTTTTGAGAATACAGTTTGCCCGACCAGCAGGACCACGAAGCTTTCCCACTGCCGCACCGAAAATCAGGAATGAGGCGAGTGTGCTGCGCCCAAACGGGGCTGCCCCATTTCCCGAGGAGCTGCACGCACATTTGGGTGAATGATCAGCCTCTGGAAACGGTTGTTTGCAGATGAGTTTTGCAGACTGCTAATGCCACAGAATACGCTCAGCCTCTGGAAAACCTCCGGCGGAGCAGGCTGCAGGGAGCAGAGGTGCCAGCCGTGCCGGGGTGGACGAAGGTCTGAGCATCACCGTGCCCGGCAGCGATGTTTAGGGAGGGCACACAGGGCAAGTGGGTATGAGATGCTCCCAGCCCTGGGGATGCGTGGCCCAAGGACGTGGCAAGATGGAGTTGGGATGTTTGTGTTTTCTCTGCTTTCTTGCGGTTTTTTTGCCCTCATTTCTGTGTGCCAGCTTTGGAAGCTGTACATGTAAGAATTCAAAGTCTAGTGCTAACTGACCTGCTTCACCCCCAGCCACTGAAACACCCGCGCGGGTGCACCCTCCTGGCTCCCTCCTTGGGACAAACAGAGTTGGTGATGGCCCTTCGCACATGGACGCTGGAGAGGACAGCTTCCTCCAGGTCCTCCTGCCCTCGGAAGGACTTCATTTCCCAGCAGAGCTCAACAAGCAGGTGGAGGAAGAGGCAGGGGCTGCCCGCTGCAGGCGAGCGATGGCTCACCGCGACCAAATAAATCCGCAGGGCCCTGCGAGAGGAACAGGACAAGGCTGACAAACTCAGGTGTGCTCATGCCCTAACACAGTCGTGGGTGCCGCGGGAGAGACGGCCACGGCGTTTTTCTGAGCTGTATCCCCAAATTGCCCTGTGCAGCGTGCCAGCCCTGCGCCTGCCCTTCGGGAGAGCCGCAGAGGGCAGGACTCGGGGCAGGCCTCCCGCTCCCCGCGGCCGCTGCCGGGCTGGCAGCCCTCTCACGCCGGGCAGCAAAGGCGTGTCCACCCCTGCCCGGACCGGCAGCGCTCGCCTAGCCGAGGCGGGACAGGCTGTGACCCGATTTCTCTTCAGTGGGAGGAACAAACAGGCTCCCAGGCAGCAAACGCAACAGCGCAGGCTGTGCTGAGCGTCAGCTCGGCTCTGCTCGGCTCAGACACAGCTCGGGACAACCGGCGAACTCCTCTGAGACAGCCAGAGCGGCAGAGATGGCAAGTTAGGTCCATTTCCCTCCCCTCCTGGAGCTTTGCCACCTCCGAAGAAGGGAAAAGATGCCAAAAAAATGCGACTGGAATACCAATATGATGTTCAGACTGCGGCAGCGGCTGTAACCCAGCTTGAACTCTCCAGCCGCAAAGGTCCACCTCGCGCTGCAGGCAGCGGGGACAACGGCCAGCCCCGGCTGACAAACCCTCCCTGCAGCCCCAGCCCTCCACCAACAGCCCGCAGGGCTCCCTCCGGCCCCCCGCTCCCCTGCCCGCAGACCTCTCCCACCGCCCTGTGCCCACGCCCGCGCGGCGGCCAAGGCCCTCGGAGTCCCCGTGGCACCGCAGCGGTTGCTGGCAGAGTCCGTCCCAGCAGACGCCGAAGGAGAGGGAGTATCCCACGCGTGGTCATGCCTGGGAGCGGTCCAGGCCCTCAGATTTGGTTTGGTCTCGCATCCGTAACGAGGCACACAGGGTGTAGCAGCCACACGCGTTACGATGGAGAGCAGAGCCAGGGATGCAGATGTGAGAAATCCATTGGCTCCAAGGACAGGGCACTGCCCTGGCTGGGGAGCACGGGCAGGGACACTGGACGGGACACTCCTGCCCAGGGAGCTGTGTCTGGACACTCCTGCCTCCAGCATTTCGGCTCTGAAGGGGGCCAGAATCCCCAGGAAAGGCTCTGGCAAGGCTGCCATGCGCCATGTCCAGTGGAGAAGGACCACCTTGCACTCCTCACCCTTGGCTGCCTTTGCGTGGGCATTTCCACCCTGCGCTTACCCGGCCCAGGCACCACAGAGCCCGGCTGAAAAGCTTTCTCTGGTCTGCCAACCTCAACACACCAGAGCAGCAATTTGGGATGAGGCCAAAGAGCCACATGGCTCTTTGGGTGCATGGCATCTGCGGAGCAAGACCGAGGTCCCTGGGATGCAGCATCCATGTGTAGCACATATACGTGAGCCAGACCTTGCTTGTAGGGGCTGCACCTATTCCAGTCACATTTTTGGGGGCATCTTTCCCCTCTTTGGCGATGACAGGACTGGGACTTGTCCATGGGTAGAAGGGTGCTCCGTGGTGCTGTGGGCAGCAGGAGCTTTGCCCAGGTCTAGGTGGTGACTGAGCAGGGCTTTGCTCTCCAACCTGGGAAAGTCAGCAATGGTGAGGGAAAAGGAGAAAAGGAAAAAAAGGAGAAAAACGGGCACAAAGAAAAGCTGCTGCAGATCTGCTCAGCCGGGGCTGTGGCAGCATCAGGATCCATGTACAGAGCTGGCTTCCCCAAGTTTAGGAGGCTGAGAGATGCGTGGAATAAATTACTTGTGACACCGACTCCTACACTTCCAGACTCACGCGGGATTTAGCCACAGACTCCCCGTTAAGTCAGCACCAGTTATTAAGGTCAGAAGAAGTCGGGTGGCTAAATCCTATCTGGGGGCTGTGGCAGGACGGGGCTGTGCCAGCCCACGGAGGCATCCCCGCGCTCCCGCTCTGTTTTGCTGCCCGTTTCTGAGCGGTTTCACTTATCTCTTTCCTCCTCCACTACCTGAGGTTTCAAATGCTGCGGGGAGATGTCTCCACTAACCACAGTTTTCTCTGGCAGTTATATTTCATTACCGTCTCTTCCCGCTAATCTCCCCAGCTTTCATCGCTGTTATTTTTATTATCATTATTTTCTCAACCCCTTTGTTTCCAGTTGTGCTTAACCCGGCCATGTCCCTTTAAATACCAGGGCCTGGGCAGGACGAGGATCAGTCCTTTGACAGGAGCTAAAGTCCTGTTTGATCTGGATTAGATGCTGATTTTGCTTACCAGACTAAAGAGCGCGGGGACCACGCAGCGCCTGTGTTTGCACAAACCTGCCCGGTTGCATTCCTCCTCCTCCCCGTGTCCAGCCGAAGGGGCGAGCGCCCGGCTGCGTACACAGCTTGAAATCCAAGCGGATAAACGGTCACTTTGTCTGGAGACGTGAGAAAATGGAGGTGGGAGGACGGAGTCGGCAGCTCTGCGCAGGGCTGGAGAGACGCCCGTGGGCATCCCGCAGCCCTCGGCAGACACCCCGTCGCTCGTCCCGGAGGGCCCAGCTCTGCTCTTGCTGCCCGCCACACAGATTGGGGCTTAATTGTGGTGCCCAGGGTCCCTAAGGACCCATCTCACGATGGGACCGGGCAGGATGTGGGGGCACCGCCACTTCTGCTGTGCCCCGCACCCAGCAGATTGTGTGTTCTCCAAGGGCTCCCATCCCTACCGTGTCCCTCCTTCACTCCCACCTCCTGCATCTTCTCCTGCCCTTTTCTCTCCCCTCTGCCTGAAGGACAAGGGCTTTCTCTTTCCCTGCAGTCTCCCATCCCATCCCTCCCATCCCTGCCTGCATCCCTTCTCCCAGTTTCGTCTCCCCCAGGCCCCCAGGAGCGGCTCAGCCCCCACCGCCACACTCCTGCTTCTGCAAGGGGCTGCAGCCAAACCAGGCTCCAGGAGAGAAGTCGAGGCCACCAGTCAGCTGGATCAGAGCTGGGGAGGGCCATGGACCCCCCGTTACACACGCACATCCTTGCAGCAAAGCCAATTTGTACCTCTCCCCACGGCTGTCTCAGTGGAGAAATGTCAGGAGGCACTGCAAGGCAGCGACCCGCGCTCCGGTGGGAGCCCTCAGGCCAAGGAGAGGAGGTGGGAGCTGGGGCGGGTGCAGCCCAGCAAGGCAAGGTGGAAGGGTGTCCGTGGAGGTGATGCCACCGCCACACGAGTGGGAGCATCCAGAGGGTCCTGGGGCACAGCTGAGAGGTGCTGAGCTGTGCCGAGCACTCCAGCTCGCCGCCGGGGTCCAGCACAATCCAGCTCTGCGGGAGGGAGGTGCGGGACCTGCGAGTCCGTCACGGGCTCTGATCTCCCGGCTGGTCTGCTCCCGAAGCTGGAAAACAAAATCTGCCGGAGGTGGGGCAGCTCCACGGCCGTGCCACTGCTGGAGGTATCATTACCCACAACAGATGGAGCTTTAAAAACAACAGGGCCAGCAAGTGAGATAAAGTGCAGAAATTAATGACTGTAAAGGTCAAGCGGGATGTACTCGTGGAGGCCCTGATCCTCGGCTCCTGGAGCTCCTCGGAAAGCAAGAGGGCACTGGCATGTCCCCCAGGACAAGAGGGTCCCCCCCCGCCATGTCAAGGGCAGATGAGAAGATGCAGGAACGCAGGGTTGTCCAGGGCTCTGCCAGGGCAAAATGATGCTGTGTTACGGTTTGTGCAGGTAGGAGAGGGGGAGATATTTCCCACGGTTTTGTTCCTGTCCATGGGGAACCCTCACGGCAGGAGGTGGCCTTGTGAAACACCCTGGGCATCATTTCTCTTCCTCCAGCAGGAGAACAGGCAAACCCAGAACGTAGATGGCACCAGTTGGCACACTGAGGAAAAGGGACTGAATAATTTGAGAGATCTCATTGGTGCTTGCCCTGTTCTCCTGTCCTTCCTGGGTTTGGTATAACCTGCTCTACGCACTCGTTGGCTCATGGGTTTGCCCATGAGACACAGGCCAGCAGCTCCTCCAGCCCCAGGAGGCCGACCCTAGGCTCGCTTGGGCTCAGGGCGAGGGGGCTGTGTGATGGGACAGGCTTGGGGCGCGGTGTCCAGCCAGGTCACCTGCAGGAGAAACCAACCGAAGGGGTGCAAAAACTTAGGACATGGTGTCCAGCCAAGGCCAGCCGCAGGACAAGCCAGCCCAAGTGTCTGAAAGGCAAGGCAGGACAGGGCAGGGCACCCTTCCTGCCCCATGGGCATCTCCTCCTCCAGCCCTGGGTCAGAGGCGTGAGAGGGGCTGCAGGACTGGCTGGGGGGCAAGGACAGGGCAGCCTGGTCTTGTGTTCCCGATACCGATGGTACCAGCCCCACAGTTTCACGAGCGCTACGTCCCCATTTCGGTGGGGGCAGGCATAACACCCCAGAGAGATGCTTCACCAGGGCTGTCGACACAAGTGCCTGGCCAAGGGGGAGGCAGGTTCCAGGCTGCAAACCCCTCCCCGTTTGGACTGGTACCTGTCCCTGCTGCTAAGCCCCTGCTCAGCGCCATCATTCACCCATCGTCACCCAAAGGCTGAAGGCTAAGGCCGCGCCAGCCGCTCCCTCCCTTGCCTGATAACACAGTGTTTTGCACTGCGTAGCCTCCTTCTGCTGCCACAGGCCGACCTATTTCTCACAAATCCTGACTGCTCTGGCCTTAAAACATCTTGACGCAGTGCTGAAACCAGCCTTGGCACAGCAGCGAGTCCCCGATTAAGTGGGAGCTGCCGCGGCTTGGCCTGGGCTTTGCAGCCAGCAGACGCTGACTGGAAGAGCAGAGCGACTGCGGTGTGGCTCGGATCGGGAGGCACTCGTCAGGAAAGTTCAGGCCTTGTTCTTGGTTAAAAGGAGACACGCCATGGCTCAACCAGGTAGTCCTTGTTCCCCACTGCCATGGGGTGCTGGAAGTTGAGGCTGAAGGAGCTGAGGATGGCAGAGGTGTCCTCCTTCGTGCAAGCAAAAGCAGCACATCCCAAGTACCCATTCACTCTGTGGGATGCAGGAATGGGAGCTGAGACCCCAGACTGAGACAGCTTCCTCCTCAGCGTCGCTGAGCTGCAGGCAGGCTGCCATGTCCGGTGGCATGCAGGTCTGCAGGGCAGGACGACCTCGGGTGGTTTCTGTGCAGCCCCAGCTACAGAAACCACGCGGTGACACCTGCAGCAATGTCCCCAGCCTCCCGCAGTGCCGCAGCAGGGCGGCCAGCCAGGGCGCTGGGCCAGCCGGAGCCGCAGCTTTGCCTCGCTGGGGACCCAGCGCACCTCAGGGTGGGCTGGCGGGATGCAGGAATGGGTGTTGGCTCCCACCTACGAGATCCTTTCCAAGGATGCTGCTGGGCAAACATCCTCCTGCGCTCAGGCACAGGGAGATCTCAGCACACGGTGGTAGGTCAGGAAGTCCAGACATCCCAGAGGTGAAGTGATGTGGACTTCAAGCCTTTGGGTGATGAAGGGTCTCCCATGGTTCCTCTTCCATGAGAAAAGCCCTTTTCAGGCTTGATCTGGTACGGACACAGCAAGAGCACAGCACCCCAGAGTCCTGGTGGGACCTTCCTGCCCCCTGCCCCACACCTTAGCACAGGAAGTTTCTGGTGCTCATTCCCAGCGGAGAAGCTACGAAGAGACAAGGGATCCCTAGCCTGAATTTGAAAAATGTACAACTATTCAGAAGAACTTCAGCCAGGGCTGAAAATTGGGTCAGAAAGCTCCCAGGAGCCGTGTGACACAGGGAAGGTCACCTGGCCAGCTGCAGGGAGCTGAACTGGGGGAGATTTCTTTGGATTACTGGTCCCAAGCAGGCCACCCAGCAGCCCCAGGCTCCAGCCGTGAAGACGATCAGGCAGCTCGAGCAAAGCCAGCCACGCGACAGCGAGCGTCGCCCACGGCTGCCCGTGCCTGGTGAGGGCCGGTTCCCCTCAGCAGACCTGTGCTGGTCTCGTCCAGCTGTGGTGGGGCTGCCAAAACCCCAACCAAGTTGATGTCAGCTCAGCACCAGGACACACTGGGGAGCATCCACAGATGGCCCAGCCTTGCAGGACATGCTAGACATCTCTGTGCCTGGCGTGGGGGCTGGCCGGACCCTGCCTTGGCCCCACAGCCCCCGGGTTGTGCAGCGTCTCCACCAAGCAAGCCTGAGCTGATCCCACCACCCCAGCCCTCTGCCACCCTCTTGCCTCAGGGTGAACCACTGTGTCACCCAGCAGCACCCAGGACTGGTGGCCATTCCCGTCCCACCACCAAGGCTGTCGCAGCCCCCTTTGCCGAGACCCCAGCCCCTCATTGTCCCTCCAACCCCCTCCCCACAGCTCCGAGCCCCCGCGGGGAGCGTGGCCGGCCCCGGCAGCGGGAGCAGGCTGTCGGCCGGGAGGTCACGCCTGGCCGGCAGCGCTCGCGGCGAGCCCGCCATCCGGCTCAGCTGAAGCACATTTTGTTCGGCGCTTCCTGCATCCTGCCCCATACTCACACCGGGGGGGGGGGGGGGGTCAGCCCGGGGTCAGGCCGCTAATTGCAGCCCGAGGGACGGCAGGACGGGGCAGCCACCAGCCCACCACACCGGGCTGACCCAGCACAGGGGAAGTGATGGGTCCCACCGCAGAGAGGGATGAGAGACACCCCACCGCTGAGCCCAGCACCCCGCAAAAGTGCTGGGGTGCCCCTAAGGCAGGACGGGACACGCCTCTGGCACCAGCGCAGAGGTTGCAGCTCCTGCTGCCGGTTCTGCTGCAGCTCACCCAGGACCCAGGGTGCAGACATGGTCTTCTCAAGCCGGGCCAGCTCCAACCACCGCTGCCATCGCCGCTGCATCAGACCCTCACTGGTGTCTGTCTTCTCCTGGCATCGCTTCCTGGTGTCTTCCCCGTAGAGCTGCTGAGGGCGAGGAGGGGCTCGGACACGGCTGTGCCCTCTGGGACAGCACGCCGTAGGGCAGCAGCAGGTTTCTTTGCCCTTCTGCTAACTCTGTTTAACGAAGATATTAATTAAGAGAGACCCTAGGCCAGCCCTTGCGGTAGCGCCCAAGGCTCTCCCTCAGCGCCGTGCTGAGCTCCTCATCATCATCCCATGCTCCCTGTGCCGCCTGGCTGCCCTGGGGATGGGCGGATGCTCCATCCCCATCACCATCAGTCTCAGTTGCCCCACCAGCAGCTGGGCAGGCGGTGGGGCCAGCAGCGGCACTGCAGCTGAGTGTGGTGAAGAGGATGGGCTTCAGCCTCAGGGGATGCCTGAGGTCCTTCCTGGCTGGGCAGGAGCTCGTTAGGCAAAGCTCGTTGGGGAGCACAGGGCCATCCACCTCCACGCACACCTGGGAGGTGCGGGTGCAGCCCAGCATGGGAGCCAGGTGGAAGTGGGATGGAGGGGTCACTCCACAGCCCCAGCACCCCATCTCCCACCTCCTCACCATCCCACCCCACTCATAGGCAGGGTTTTAATCCCACCCTCTCCCTGGCTCCTTCCTTTCTCCCAAACCTGTTTCCCCTCGTCCCTCGTGGGAAGCCCCCGGTCTCCTCATCCCCTGCTCAGGCGCTGGAACAGGCTGAGGGTGGGGTCACCATCCCTGGAGGTGTTCAAAGAACGTGTAGACCTGGCACTCCAGGACATGGTTTAGTGGACATGGTGGTGTTGCGTTGATGGTTGGACTTGGTGATCTTGAAGGTCTCTTCCAACCTTAAAGATTCTACTATTCTATAATGCCCACATCCTCCCTTCAAGCACCATGTGCCCTGCTGTCCGCTCTCCTCCCTGCCAGCGCGCACCTCCCCTGCGAATGCCCATGGTCCCTGCGAAAGCCCAGGGTCCCCGCAAATCTCCACTTCGCTCGCCAACACCCCGGCTGGAGGAGCATGCAGGTGCTGGCAGCGTTGTCACTGTGCGGCAGCGACGGTGAGGGCTCTGGCAGGGCATCGCTCCCAAATCCACCCACCTGCACCGTTCCCCTCCGTGTTCCCTCCCCATGGGGACTGGGGTCTGCCCCGTGCCTCCTTGCAGCGCTCGGGCTGCCGCCATGCACCGTGTCAGTGTGGTGCCCACGGGGTGATGCCCTGCGGCTCCCTGGGGCGTTCACACAGCCCCAGCCGGCAGCCACAGCCGTAAAACCCCGCCAGCCTCCCTTTTCCCAGAACACCCCTCCGCCACCGCCGTGTTCCTGCTCAACGATTTTGGCTGTTGCCCCAGCAACGTGAACTGGGAACCAGCTCCCGGCAGCCCCTTGCCAGTGCTGCCCCAGCAGCTGCACGGGCCGGGCACCCCACGCCACCCCACGCACTGCGGCACTCCTGGGGCGTGAGCAGGCTCCGTCTGCCCCGCAGGCCCTCAGCTGGCCCGGCTCCATCGCCAGCACCGTCAGCTCCGGTCGTCCCCTCCAGAAACCCTGGGCGTGACCTGGGTGCCGAGGGCCCGGCTCCAGCCCCCGGGAGCTGCTGGGCAGCCAGGCGGAAGGCAGCTGGAGAGGGCATTTGGGGCAGTTTCCTCAAGGACTTTCTGCTGGGTCCCGGCAGGGATGGAGCCCATCCATCGCCGGCACCCCCCCTGCTCCACCGGGCAC
The DNA here is from genome assembly GCA_009806455.1 of Tetrax tetrax. Lineage (NCBI taxonomy): Eukaryota > Metazoa > Chordata > Aves > Otidiformes > Otididae > Tetrax > Tetrax tetrax. The sequence continues at coordinate 488,156 of WHYT01016154.1, forward strand.
ACATCTGGTCAGCAGATGCTGGCCCAAAGGCTGGCTGGAGCCAGGGACAAAGGCCACGGCCACCTCCTCCCGGCCGGCACTGCTGGGTCCAGGTCCAGGCAAATCTGCCTCTTCCCCGACGCTGGGACGCTCCCGGGGGCTGGAAGGGGACACGCAGCCCACCTGCCCGGCCCAATGCCAAGCGCAGCACCCCAAGCGCCGGCAGCGACCCGGTCCTCGGCCGAGCCCATCCGACATCCCCTCCACCCCGGCCGGCTCCTGCTGACCGTGCGCCGGCACTGGGCCAGCCTGGAAAACCCGCATCAGACGCTCAGCCTCCCGAGCTCGCTCACCTTTGGGAGCGGGTTTCGGACTCGTCGTGACAAAACGAGCCCCACCGCGGTTCTCCGCGGCACGTTAACGGTAGTGTCCTACCAGAACAAATGGCGCCGCGCGGCCCGGTAAAAGTCCAAGCAGGTCAAGCCGGGAAATATCCCCGGCAGGAGCCGGGGCAGGCTTAGCCCAGCCGCTGCCATGATTAACTGCGTGGATTTAGCAGCCGGGACGATTCCAGCTCGGCTCATCGCACCGTCCTTCCCGGGCCGGCCCGCCGCCGCGCTCCGGCATCACCACCGGCGAGATCCCCCGGCAGCACCGCGGCCGGCAGGACCGCCCCGCCAGCGGCACTGGGGGGCCCGGGCGGCCGGCAGGAGGGGTGGGAGAAATAACAAAGCTGTAAATCATGACACAAAACATGCATTCATTTTATTCACAAAAACAGCCTGGATCGCTAAAACATTACAAACAGCATTTCAATTTAATGATGTAGAGCTGGAGAGACGGGGATGCGAACAGAAGAGAAATATCACTTTTCGTAACTGCTTCAGCACAGCTCCTGCAATATTATTTTTATTTTGATTTTAACTTCAGTTAAGTTTACAAAAATTACTTCTAGGAGTAAACCGTTGCAATTAGGAGGTTTTTTTCTGTACGCAGTGTTTCTCATTCTATATTAATAAACTAACAATGACTTTTTTTTTCTTTTTTTTTCTTTTTTTTTTTAATTCTTTTTTTTCCGTTTTCGAAGACCGCCAGTTGTGTAGCAATTGTTTTCTTCCACCTTTGATACCGAACCTCTTGCGGGTTGAACGTACGAAGGTGAACGGCTAGGAAAAGGGATACTACATCGCTTCAAACATATTCTCATTTATAAACATGAAGTTGAGGCATTCTAGAAACTATCCACTCTATGGTATGATGGGAAAGAATCAAATAAAAAGTATAAATGAGGGTGCAATTAAACAACTGTGCTAAATTACAGTAGTGCTTATTAGTAACTAGATTTTAAAAGGTTACTGTAAATTTACATTCCCTACACAAGTACTGCATCTTTCACACATAAACAACATCAACACCAAAACACAGAAAGAAACTGATTGTCCATACTCTGCCTAGTAAGTCTTGGTACTTTACAGATCCGTTGTTTTTTTCTTTTAATTATTTTTTATTTGAAAAGCAGTTAAATGTCTGACTAGGACTCGAAGATGTTAAAACGAACGCAAAAAAAAAAAAAAAAATTATAAAAACAGGAATGAGATTTGCGAGAAAATATTTTTGGTTCTAAAGAGACACAGGTGCATCCATTCATTTCAGCCAAAAATCCCTTGCCTGAGACAACACAAGCAAGCAGTGACATTGCACTTGGATGACAGAGCTTTGGGATTCCCGTTCCTACTGGAACCATCGGAACGCGGCTCCTGTAGGAAGCATCACCTTCTGGAAAGGAAGAGAGACAGGGAGGGGAGACAGAAGAAGGGACAAGGCGTTAGGTCGGGTCCGGCGCCAGCGTTGTGCCCCGCGTCTGTCCGTCCGTCCCCCATCCCGCTCAACGGCCTCCACGCCGACCCAGCCCGGTTGCAGCATCCCCCGGGCACAAAAACACATCCCGAGGTTTCCAGCCCACCGGCAAACGCCGGGATGCTGGCCGGAGGGAGACGGGGGTCCGCCGCCGCCGGCCTCCCCCTCCCCGGCAGGGCAGCCGGCGCAGCAGCTCGGCCATTGTTCCCACGTCCCCACGCCGCGGCCCGCACAATGGCGTGGCCCCGACTTCCCCTCCGGCCGATAGCGAGCACAATGGCTGGGCCGCGGTGAGCCGACACGGCCCCCTCGCCGCCAGCCCCCGCCTCCCCTGCCACGGACGGACACCCGGCGGACAGGACCCCAGGCGACAGATGGGTTTCAGAGGGCATTTGGGGGGAAACTGAGGCGGGCAGTGAGCTGGTCGGGCTTGGGGCCACCAGACCCCGGAGCCGCTCAGGGCACAAAGGACATCGCCCCGCTGCCACCCAGCCACAATGTCCCCAACAGAGCAGCCCTGGGCACCACCGGGGACTCCTCGGCATCTCTCAGGGGAAGAGGGATGAGTCCCACCAGGCTCAATCCCACACGGAACAAAGCGCCCAACAACAGATGAGACCTCTTTGAAGCCACCCCTGGGAAAGGCAGTTTGGGGCAAGAGCCCCAAGGCTCTCTGGTCCTCTGGAAGGAGAACCTGGGACGTTTCCCAGCTGGATGGGCTGGGAAGCCCACGCAATGCTCACGAGACCATGGGTGAAGTATGTAAGGACCACAACCTCTCTCAATGAGAGCCTCCAAGCTAACACAGCCAAGCCATGTTAGCCATCAGATAGGGCCACACGGTCACCAAGAGGACATGCCTCAGAGGGCATTTCGGTTCCTGCATCTCCAAACAAGTAAGAGACACCAACGGGAAACAAGCCACAGGCTGTGGGGACGGGTGCGGGGCAGCAGGTTGGGCTGCCACGGGGCAATGTAGGGGACAGCCAGCCCCAGCGCCAGCTGGCGTTGAGCTCGTGTGCAGGGCTAAGGTATCTCATGTGTTGTCCCAAGAGCCAAGACCGTACCACGCTCAGGTCCCCAACCCCACACAGGAGCCAGTCGACTCTCATTGGGTCCTCCTCTCGGATCAAGGCACCCACGGAGCCTCAATGAGTAACCAGGGCAACGTCTCCCACCACTCCCGAGGGAGGGACCCCAAAGTGCTCACTTCCACAAGCACCGTGACCCAAACATGGGGCCAGGGGAGCGGGAAGAACGGTGAGAATGGGTAAAAGATGGTGGTGCCCAGTTAGGCTGCTGACAGACTGCACCTTCTCCTGCTCTCGGCCCGTGGGGGGTCCTCGCGGCACACTGAGCTGCGGCAGTCAACGAGCAGAGAGCTGCAGGCATCTCCACTTCCCCAAAGATCTTTGCAATATGGCATCAGGCATCTGGGGCAGACACAAGCGCCTCCGGCCAGCACTGCAAGGGGCTGCGGCACGGTACGTCGGCCATGATGGATCCCACCCAAGGTGCCGGATGTAGAACCAGGAGGGCAGAGCATGGCAGACTGGCCAGCAAGGGCCATCTACTCAGATACGTCATCCCCGGAGAGAGGAATGAGGAGTGAGGGGGCTCCTAACGGGTCTGGAAGGAGATGTCTGAAACCAGTCACCTTAAACACCTCTGCCTCTTCATTATTAAAGGAAGATGGACAACCAGCTCTGATGTGGATGCCCAAGATAGATAGCCCCTCGTCCCCACAATCCCAGAATCACAGAATCGTTTGAGTTGGAAGGAATCTTCAAACACCATCCAGTCAAACCCCCCCACTCTGGGCAGGGACATCTTCACCAGATCAGGTTCCTCAAAGCCCCATCCAACCTGACTTGAACCCCTCCAATGATGGGGCATCCACAACTTCTCTGGGTGACCTATTCAGTGTTCCACCGCCCTCATCACAAAACATTTCCTCCTTATGTCCAACCTAACCTCTTCCAGTTTAACACCGCTGCCCCTTGTCCTGTCACAACAGGCCTTGCTGAAAAGTCTCTGTCTGTGACACGTGCATGAGGGTGCAGTGACCCTCACACCAGTGCTAGCTGGGGCACCAAGGCCCTTCACCAACGCTTGTCCAGAGGCAGGACAGCTCTTTTGAGTCAAATCCCCGCTATTCATGGCCTTCATGTGACCTACAGGCTCTGGGGACAAGCACAGGTTGACCTGTCCAGGGCTGGCCACCAGCCCCCACAGCGTTATCCGGGGTTGCTGGGCCTGGCAGAATCCGGAGGAGCCTGGTTGGTGCAGGGATGTGCTACTGCCTGCTCCCAGCATCCAACCTGCCTCATCGGTCCTAGAGCTTCAGCCGGCCACCACCACAGTGGAACACCAGCAGCGACCGGTTGTTCGGGCTCCATAGATGTGCAGATAAAGTATAATGGTGGCAGAGGGATTTAGCCCATTTTTCTATGCCGTCATAAAGGTTTAATTCTATTTTTTTTTACTGCTTGATTTTAGATCAATGTTTAATCACAGCTGTGGCGCCTGTCCAGGCTCTCTGAGGACGCTCCTCCAGATGCACCGGGCTGGCAGACCACGGTCACTGCCGGCTGCTCCCATCCTGGGCAACGGCACAGCTCCTCGCAGAGGGGGACGCTGCTTCGCAAAGCCCTGTGAATTATTCAGCCCTACATAAAGCACCATCGAATGGTCCCTCCCGTCCCGGTATCACCACCACGGCGTGATGGGACCCCACCAGGACCAGTGGTCTATGGAGCCGCCGAGCTGGCAGCAGCTCTGCGTCCCAGCCACCATCACCTCCAGATGGGTCTCCATCACAAGGCAGGTGAGGGCAGTTGCCCTAGGGTTGGGCCAACGCAACGCATTACCAAGGCTGGTTGACGTAGGGCGAGGTTTAACGACCCAGTCATTGGCCTTGGGACACCAGTCAGGGTCCGAGCATCCCTGTCTCAGCCACATATGGCCACATACAGCCTTGTTCAACCCTACCAAGGTCAACACATAGCGCAAGTGGATATCCTGAGAGAGGGAAGGATCTGCTCTGAAAAGAGGATGGTGATGCCCTGGAGCGACCTGCATCTGCCCAGGCGTCCACCACCACCAGCACAACATCTCCTTTCAGCCTCAACACACCTACGGTTGAGCCCAGGAGGGAAGGGGACCTATCTTTGGTGGGACCCAACTCCATCACATGAAGAGCCCTATTTCAGCGGCTCCAACGTCTCAGCCAGCCGTGGGATGGGGAAACCACTCAAGGGGGTGACCACTTCATGGGCTCCCAGCGCTATTTATCATTCCTGGGCCCAGTGCAGCGCCGGGAGAAGGGAGTGACTGCTCTGGCTGCTGTGAGCTCCGAGTCTATTGACCCGCTAAAGCGGGACTCTTTGGAAGATATGAACTTTTTTTTTTTTTCCTTTCTCCCTTTTTCCAGATCACTGACTCAGCAAATTAGAACAAGAATATAATTTAGCAATACAGCGGTTTTTGAAAGACACAGTCCCCCTCTCCTCATCCCCACCGCCCAAATAGATTTTTTTTTCCCCTTCACTATTCATTCAGAGCCGATGCTAATTGAAAAATGTAGAACGTGGCTAAGGAAACGGAGGGGTGTCTTGTTGGGCCGACCAGAGGATGGGCAATGCCCGCGCGCCAGGATGCGCGATCCAGGTGACGGCCGGGTGACTTTTTAGCCTTTAGCTCTGGAGGTGCGCTCACCGGCAGGAAGAAGCATGCCGGCACCGCTGACAGTGGGATCAGCTCTTGGAAAAATCAAACGTGACTTAAGTACAACACGTGCGGGTCTTGGCCCCGAGCACTATGAGTGGGCAGCCAGAGGTAGGCTCTGCCGGAGCGGCGTGCCCACAGGTCACCCCCGCACTGCGTCCCAGAGCCACCAGCACCCAGCCCCCACCGCCGCCACGCCACGCCACGCCACGCCACGCCACGCCACGCCACGCCACACCACCAGCAGCTACCCACGGCCCCAGCTGAATTTCGCACTCACACGACGACCGAGTCACTGGACCCCAGCGGATTTGGCAAGGCGGCACCCCCAACCCAACGGCGGCTTGCAGCGGCTCTCTTCCAAGGCAGGGGCAGGGACCGCGGTGGGCAGCGACAGCCTGAGCACCACTCCAAAGCCGCACATCAGGGGGATCCACGCGTCCCCGCACTTGGCAGAAGTGGCAGGAGCAGGGGTGCTCCCAGCTCAGCCGGGTGCCGAAGCAGCTGCAGCTGTTTACCACCCAAAACCAGGGATGGCCATGCTCCTGCTCCAGCTGCCCCACGGCCACGGGTTTGACCGTCACCGACGACCCCCAAGCTCTGCCCCGAAAAGCCGCCTCCTGCCTCCCCGTCCTCTGACCCGACTGTTGGGTGAGAAGCCTCTCCTGGCTCAGGGGGCTGCAGCCCACCCAGGAGCAGGCACAGCGGCACTGAAACTCAACCAGAGTCCCGCCGCCGCCCGCGCCTGCAAAGGGGAGAGCGAAACCCAGCGCCCGGGGACCCCGGAGAGAGACCCCAACCAACCAATCCCAGTACGTAAGGGAGGGCAGGGACTGGGGGCACGGGGCACACATCTCACGGTGAGAACTGTTAATGGAAAAGGGAAAAATAAAAAAAGTAAGAAGTACCAGGTGTTTTATTATCTAGGGCAAGATCCGAACCCAGGAGCGCAGCCCGAGGAGGGGTTAGGGTGCCTGAGAGGGGCCGGTTACCTCCAGTGCTGCAGAAGGCTTCTTTTTGAGTTCTTCACATTTTCGGAATTTGCAAATCTGGTGGCCAGTTTTGCGATTCCTACAACTGCTGCACTGCTCGCAGTTTATCCGTCTTCGGCAGGGCGGGCACATGCCGCATCTTTTCCGTTTCTTTTTCCCCGAATTGATGGCAGATGCCAACTCATTCTGCATGGGATACTCTGCCAAGCCAGCCATATGGAGCGCGCTCTCTGCCAGAAACACGCCGGCAGGGGTCATAATGAAAAGGCCTGGGTTGATGGGAAAAGCCCCCAGGTAGGGAAAATCAGAGGGGCCGTTCATTGTCTCTGCAGCCGAGACCGCCTCCATGTCAGAGATACCAGTCCCGTGCTCGCTCGCCAGAGGAAGATGCTCCTGTACCACCCTTTTGAGCATTTCCGTCGACTGAGCAAACTGTTGTAGGGCGGTCTGTCCTTCTGAGGAGATCTCTGACACCCGGTCTAATTTGCTCAGCATGCTAGAGATGTTTTTGTGCTTTGAGGTAGAATGACTTTTATCCACAGTCGCGTCGTTGCCGTTAGCTAAGGGGTTGCCTTTCTCTGAATGTTCGCTTACCGAGCTGCTGCTACCAAAGGTGGAATAGTGGGAGAGCGGACGGGACTTCTTAAGACTTTTGTTCAAAGGTTCACTTATTATTCCACTTTTGTTCCTCCTCTCGGAGCTGACAGGGGGGTGAGAGTCATCTTGGTTATTTTTTTCCGTCTCTGGCTTGTTCCCAGTGTCTTGATGGGAGCCCGAATTTGACATGGTGCCCGGAGCACAACAAAACCAAACCCAAAATTAAAAAAAAAACAAACTAAAAAAAAAAAAAAAAAAAAAAAACCCACCCCCAACGCCAAAGCGAAAGACCCCCCAAAACCCTTCCGGTAGCACCAGCTCGCCAGCCCGGGGGGAAAGCTCAGACGGGAACGCGCATCAACGGAGCGTCGCCTGCGGAGGCCTTCGGTCCGATCTCAGTGCAGAGACATAGTCTGCGGCTCCGGCACACAGCACGCGGCTCTGCAAGCGGAAAAGAAAAGAGAGTTAGCGCTGGCGAGAGCCAAGGGGCTTTTCAAAGCGGCTCTTCCTCCCCCTGCCACCAAAGTCTCGGCGCCGCGAACAAAGAGACTCCATGGAACGGACCTCGCTGGAGATCCGTTCCGCTGCTCTCCAAAAGCGTCGCTGTCCAGGCAGAGACGGGGGTCACGGGGAACGTCCCGGCCTGGCGGCAACGGCACTGCGGCGCTCAAAGGCTCTCTGTGCCCGGCTCTCCCCCCCCAGGACTGCACCCCAGGGGAGTCACGGGGCTCATCTCCCGCTCCGCTCCGGCGACGCGCGGCCCCCATGCCGGATGGGACCGCAGACGCCCGCGGGATGTCCCCACGTCAGCAGTTGGAGCTCGTGAGAGGGGCGCCCGGTCCCACCCTGCCAGGTGCCACGGTGCAGGTTGTGGGGCTGCGCCCCGGATCCCACAGGCCCCCGGATGATGCCGCTCACCCAGCTCAGGCCGGGCTGCGCTCCTCACCCTCCTCCTCCTCTTCCTCCTCCTCCTCCTTCTCCTCCTGGACCCTTGTCTCCAGGCCAGCACCGCACAGCAGCACTGGGCAGGGGAAGGAAGCCACAGGGGGAGCTGAAAGTCCACCTCCAAACCCCACCATGAGCTGCAGCATCCACCTCCAAACACCATGGGGAACTGAAGGTTCACCTCCAAACCCCACCATAAGCTGCAGCGTCCACCTCCAAACCCCACCAAGATCTGCAGCGTCCACCTCCAGACCCCATGGGCAGCCCTGATGTCCACCGCCAAACCCCCCAGGGAGCTGCAGCACGCACTCCCAAATCCCAGGAGAAGCCACAGCATCCACCTTCAAACCCTATCAGGAGCCACGACGTCCACCTCCAAGCCCCATTGCTGACCTCCTGCCATGGCCCGGCGTGCCCTGCCCGCACGCCCACGGCAGGCACCTGGCCGCTCCGGCGGAGGCATGGGCTCAGCGGCGACGGCGAGAGCCCCCAGCTCAGCGCCGCTCCCCGGCGCGGGGGCGATGCCGTCGTCCTTGGGGCGGCTCTGGGGCAGCTGGGCCCAGCACGGCTGCAAACACTTGTTGTTGTGAAATTCCTCCTCCTCCCCTCCCGAGCACGCACGCACGCACAGGCACCGCCGGAGTAATCAGGCTTTAGAGGAGAAAAGCTGCAGGGCTTAGCGGAGCGGGAACCCGCGTCCCCACCCCAGCAGCAGCTGGGGGAGGGCAGCGCGGGGAGGAGGCCCCTTGCCCGCCCCGTCCCTCCATCCCAGCTATCCCGGCACCCTCCTCTGCGGAGTCCAGAGAGCGATGCGGCCACGTGCCGAAAGCTCTGCCAGGACCCCCGCTCCTGCTCATCCCTCGTCCTTCGCGTCCCCTTCGTCACAGTCGGGACGCAACGCAACCCCAACAACCCCACCGCAGCCCAGGACCCTTCCCTGCGGGCATCGCCGTTAAAACGCTGACGAGGGCAAGGCCCCGCGCCAGCCACCGCGGTAGCAGCAGAGGACGCCGGCCCGTCTCACCCCGCTGCCTGCGGAGAAACCCCCTCCCTGCCCTCGCGCTAAAAACCGCTTGCTTCAGCGGCTGCGGGATTTCAGACGCAGCGCGGATCGATGCAGGGCTCGGGTTCCGGCCTGCAGCTCGCCAGGCCACGCGGGGAGGGAAGGCTGCGGCGGCAGGACAGACTGCCCTTCCCCAAACACCGCGCCCCACGCCGGGCAGGGGGACGCCGGGCGGTGGCGAGCCCGGGGCGCACCCTAAATGGGTGCTGGGGTACTGGGAGGGTGGGGGGAGTCGCTGCCGTGCGGCTGGGGCACCGTTCCCGGCTGTCGGGGAGGCGGGGGGGACGCAGCCCTGGAAGCGTTAGGACGGGTCACACCTTAACGCCGAAAGCAACGGTGCTGGGGCCGGCGCGGGGAGCGCGGCAGGAAAAGCGCCGGACGGGAGGATGTGAGATAAAGCTGCCCGGCGCGTTATCTCGCACCCGCCCGCCGCTGCCTTTCCTGTGGCCCTGCGCCTCTTCCGCCCCGCTCAGCCGCCGAGCGGGGAGCCAGCGCGGGCACCGCCAGCCCAGGATTTACCCACCTGCCCGCTCGCCTTGCGGCGTTGCAACCGCCGAGCCGCCGCGGCATTAACGGGGGGTCTCACATCGCTCCAGCGAAGAGCCCGCGTCGTGACCACGTGGCGCTCGCTGCCACACCGAGGGGTCCCCCCAGCCCCACGGCACAGGACGGCGGGGCCCGGGTGCCAAAGTGGGGAGGCCGTGGGGTGGTGGTCGCCATCTCCATCGGCTCACACCTTCCTCCACACGGCCCCGTCCCCTCTCAGCCCCAGCGGTGCAAGGCGGTGCGTGGCTGCTGGCGTGGGGTGCTGCGCCGAGCCGTGCCGAGCCGCGCCGAGCGGCACCGCCGCACAATCCCGCCATTGTCCCGGCCGACACGCGGCCTCTGCCAGCTCCCGCCATCTGCAACCGCCCGGCGCTGCCCTCCAGCTCCCTGGGCTTCGCGCTCCTCCGCGCGGCATCGCCGCCGTGCCAGGCGGGACGGGGCTGTCCCCACGCTGTCCCCCTCCAGGGACCCCAGGACCTGCTTGTGGTGGGGTGCCCAGCTGATGTGCACAAAGGGGGTGTCCCCCCACCGCGACCCCGTGGGGCCACCCAGCGCAGCAGACATCTCAGCTGCTCCTCGCCAGCCTCCGCCCCGCGCGTTGCTAATTGCAGCGGGGGGGGAAGGAATTAATGATCTTAATCCCTTCTTTATGATTGACCCGAGTAAAGACCGCGAGGGCCCCCCCGTCCCGTTTCTGCCCCTTTTCCGGCCCCCGGCCCCTGGGGCAGGCGCCGAGGCAGCGTCATCTGGGTCCCTGTCAGAAGGTGCTTAGCCCCGGCCGCAGCATTACGGGGCACGTGATGGGCTCCCTCGCCCGGGTCTGCGCACCGGCCGGCTTAGCGGCCTGGAGGGACGCCAGGGTTCAAGGGGACGCCACCAAGGTCGAGGGGCCCCAACCTACACCCGGGGGGGGGGTCCCCAGCCCCTTTGCAGGACCCTGCTCCCCTCGCTGCGAGGTACAGGCTGACCCACGGGAAGGGGATGGTGACTGGTGAGCTACAGCACCCAGGCAAGGCTGTCACTTGGGTAGCACCGGCTTCGCCCTCCACGCTCCCAAAATCCTGCACCCCACCAGCCTGAGATACTCAGACAGGGGTGGGAGGAAAGGGAGCTCAGCACCCCGCTCTACCCGGGGCTCCCGCATCCCGGCACACAGGCTGACCGCAGGGACTGCGCTGCCGTAGTCCTAGCCACTCCGAAAAAAAATAAAGGTTGGAGAAGGATCTCTGGGGGTCCAGCACCAGGAGGAACCACGGCCAGCCGGCGGCCTAAGCGTCTCCCTGACTGCGGGCACCGTTTACCATCGGAGAGGAGCTTCGCTTCTCCTAAAAAAATGACGAGCCGCGATTTCCAGCCCCCTCCCCGTTGTTATTTCAGCGCATCGCTGGAAAGCCAGCAGCTCTTGCCGACCTACAAAGTCTCGTCTTCAAGAAAGAACTTCTGCTTTCCTTTAATTTTAAATAAATCAGCCTCCTCCCGGAAAAGGCGCCGGTCGGTCAGCCGTGCACAGACGCGGCCGTAAAGGGAAAAGAAAGAAGCAAAGCCCAAGCCGAGCTGCTCCCGGGCTCCGCAGACAAAGGGAGAAAATAAAAGTTCGGCTTTTTTCTAATCCCTGGGCGCTGGGTGGGCACCGGGGGCGGCGGCTTTGTCCACCCGGAGCAGACGGAGGACGGAAGGGACCCCGGCGTCTTTTCAGCCTGGAGAAAGGCGGCAATTGTCCCCTCCGCCGGGTTTTTGTCCCCGCTTCCTCCCCCTCGCCACGCGGCCGCCCACCCAGTGCGGCCCCCACCTCGCTGGCGAAGCCCTGGTGATGGACGGATGGACGGATGGACAGACAGACTCAGCCACTCCGTGGGCAGACCTAAGGAGGGCACCCACCACCCACGCTCGCCCCTCTCCAAGGCATCCTGGGAAGGGTGTAGGCCGACGGAGGTCGCAGCCAGAGGCACCCTCCCGGCTGGAGGGACTGCTCCAGAGAGGGGCCAGAGGTGGGCCCCATGCTCCTCAACCACTCTGGCCAACAGCCATGGACAGGACCTCGCAGTGGCCGGGACTGCGGGGCCATGGGTGGTGGGAGTGATGCATGAGAAGCCCCAAGACACCGCTGAGGCATCCTAGTGTCTGAAACACACCCCGGGATGAGAAAAGCCGGAAGGTCGGGCAGGACCACTGCCTCGTAGCATCGTCATGGGTGAGAGGGCCCAGCTGTGACCCAGCTCAAAGGCTCAGGAGAACAAGCACCACCAGAACAAGGTTCAAAGCAGCTCCAACACCCATCTCAGCTCCCAGGGACCCACCTTCCACAGCACACCATTGCTCCCTCCACCTGGTCACACTGGTCAACTGAAAGCTGGTGGTGATGCCTCATCACAGCCTCATCACAGCCTCATCACAGAAGTCAGGCAGCAGGTACCAGACCAAAGGGCTACTGGACCTCTCCCCACCGCACGAGGAAGCACCATCAATTCCCAAGCTGCCGGGGACTCAAGCAGGCCAGAGCCGGCCACGAGGACTGCGGCAGGGCAGGGACCCACAGCACCACCACCCCTGGGCTGCTGCCTCTGCCAAAGCCAGGTGGAGAGTGAAGGTGAACCGACAGAGAAATCAAGTCGTGACCTCCCAGGGCAGAACAGCTCTGCAGGACACCCACTCAGGCAGATAACCAGGCACAGGCACCCTGAGGCAAAGACAAGGACATTCATCCATCCTTCACCTACGCTGTTTGCAAGCCATCACCTCTATCAACCCAACAGCCCCTGAGCTCTGCTCTTCGTTCATTCTCCCAAAAACTGGTCCAGCCAGAAGATCAACTCCCAGCCGCACCATGGACGTTGTCATCACCCACTACATTTTCCCCAGGCACCAAGAGGACACCCAGGCCTGGGGGAGGTTTGGGCAGCGTTGGAAATGCAAAGCCTCACCCCGGGCATTTGCAGGTTAACAAGTCAGAGGCAGGACGGGTCGCCAGATGGACAACCCCCGTAGAGGTAGCTCATCGCCCGTGCTCCAGAACATCCTTCCAAGGGCCGGTTGTGGCAGCCACTCTGCACATCTCTGCCACCGAGGTGGCACTGAGGGACGTTAAGGAGCCAACTCCTGAATTAAAAAGGCTACGGAAGATTAAATCCAGCATCTGGAGATAGCCCTGGAAGCAGATGGCGAATCATTGTGGCGCATGGAGCGGCTTTCACCCGTCTCCTCCTTGCAGGCAGCCCCTCCGCTCTGGCAGGGCCTCCCGAGAGCGGCTCTGGCCACGCACACAAGGGCCAGGGACGGGCCAGCCGCGCAGGGACGCCCGGCTCGGGCAAACGCACCCAAGCAACACAGAGCCTATCGCCAACGTGCCCCGGATTTCCACGGAGAGGACAAGGATGTCCCCAGGGACACCATCCTTGAACCTCACCCTGCAGCCAGCCCCGTGCCACCCCGGTGAACCGCGACGCCGGCACAGCCAAGAGCCACCGCCGCGGGGACCCACGGGCACGCAGGGCCGCCCCACGCCACCCGGCTGGGGAACGCGGCCGCGTCCTGCCTCGGCGGGGTGGTGGTGGTTGCGGATTAAGGAGTCTTAAATGTCAGACGACCAGGCGCTCCCTGGAAATCCACTTATCTCCGCTGCCACTCGGAGCGGCCGGAGCCGGGCGGTTATGGAGATAACGCGATTTGAAGCGTCCGCCCGAGCACTGCGGGGCTGCGGGTGCCCTGCGGACAACGCCAGGCGCCTCCTCCCCCAGCTGCTGCCCACGGAGCCGGGTGCGTGCGTGACGGCCGCGCTGCTCGGCCTCCCCCGGGGCCGCACCCCACCTGCGCCACCCCCCCCTTCCCCAATTCAGGGGGGGACGAGGGAGGCTTGGCACCATCTACCCCCCCGCCTCCCCGTGCCAGAGCTGCGCCAATTCGCTGCCCAAATCCTAAACC